>VDFB02007485.1:0-155378 GCA_007258455.2 Sequoia sempervirens | reverse complement strand
CTTGTTTAGGATAAAGTGCAAGATGATGGGGAAAGTGTGTAAAGTCATTATTGACTCAGGTTCTACTGACAATATTGTGTCAGAGGAGGTAGTCAGCAAGCTGAAGTTGACAAGGATACCCCACAACAATCCTTACAAGGTCACATGGCTCAATAAAGGTCAGCATGTCTTGGTGAATGAACAAGCATGGGTGGAGTTCTCAATTGGTAGGTACAAGGACAAAGTTTTGTGTGATGTGTTACCTATGGATGCATGTCACTTGCTCCTAGGTAGGCCATGGAAATTTGACCGCTAAGTTGTGCATGATGGAGCAAATAACTCCTATACTTTCAAGAAAGATAAGGTAACCTTTAAGATTTAGTCTTTGCTAGAAGATACAGAGGTGCAGACAACAGGTTCTAAACTACTCATGGTGGGTGAAAAAGAGTTCTTGGAAGCCTTGGAAGACGGAGAAGGAGTTGGTTATGTAGTGATGATAAAGCCAAGAGAGGTGAGCAAAGAGAAAGCAGCTGAAAAGCAAGAGTTACCCAAGGAGATACAAAAATTGTTGCAGACCTATGAGGGCATTGTAAGTAGTGGTCAACCAATAACATTACCTCCTAAAAGAGCCATAAGCCATAGGATATACTTGATACCAGGAGCTACCCTTCCAAACAAAGCAGCCTATAAGATGACTCCTCAACAAAATGAGGAAATAGCCAGGCATATTCAAGAACTTCTAAACCAAGGTCTTATTAGGAAAAGCATTAGTCCATGTGCAGTACCCATTGTCTTAACACCTAAAAAGGGAGGAGAATGGAGGCTTTGTACTGATTCCAGGGCAATAAACAAGATAACCATCAGGTATATATTCCCTATCCCTAGGATTGAAGATCTCATGGATTGTCTAGGTGAAGCTAGGTACTATACCAAGATAGATTTAAAGAGTGGTTACCACCAAATTAGGATACATGAGGGTGATGAGTGGAAAATAGCCTTCAAAACCAATGAGGGTCTCTATGAGTGGCTAGTTATGCCATTTGGCTTGTCTAATGCCCCCTCCACATTCATGAGACTCATGAATGAAATCCTCAAAGACTACATTGGCAAGTTTGTAGTAGTGTATCTTGATGATATACTAATCTATAGCAGAACAAGAGAAGAGCACCTCCAACATATAGAGTTGATTTTCAAGATGCTGCAGGAGGAGAAGCTGATGATCAATTTAGAAAAGTGTGAGTTCATCAAAACAGAGCTGGTGTACCTTGGATTTGTGCTATCACATGGCAACTTGAAGATGGACAACAACAAAGTGGAAGCCATCCTCAATTGGCCTACTCCAAAGACAACAACAGAGGTAAGAAGCTTCCATGGTCTTGCTCAATACTATAGGAAATTCATAAGACAGTTTAGTGCTATTTGTGCTCCTATGTTGGATACCATTAAAGGAGGAATGAAAACCAAGTTTGTATGGAATGAGCAAGCTAACAAGAGTTTTGAGTTGCTGAAGGAAAAGATAGCTACCCAACCTGTTTTGGTATTACCAAGCTTTGAGAAGCTATTCACCATTGAGTGTGATGCAAGCAATGTAGCTATTGGAGCTGTTCTCAGTCAAGAGGGCAGACCAGTGGCTTTTCATTCAGAGAAGCTAAGTGAAGCCAAGAAGAAGTATTCTTCTTATGACCTTGAAATGTATGCATTGGTCCAAGCTTTAAGGAAGTGGAGGCACTACTTGCTTCCCAAGGAATTCATAGTGTATTCGAACAAACAAGCACTCGGTTTCCTGAATTCACAAGAGAAGTTGAGTCACAGACATATGAAATGGGTGGAGTACTTGCAATTTTACACCTTCAATATCAAGCATAAGAAAGGAGCTCTCAACAAGGTGGCAGATGCCTTGAGCAGAAGAGTCCTCACAATTCAGGAAATTCAATTGAAGAGCATGGGAATAGATCATTTCAAAGATCTATATGCAGATGATGAAGAATTTGCAGATATTTATAAGGTATGTGCTGAATACAAGAATCATTTCCATAGAAAATATGTTGAATATACTTTGCAAAGTGATCTTTTGTTTAAAGGCAATCGGTTATGTGTTCCTAGAGGTTCTATTAGAGAGAACTTGATACAAGAAAAGCATAATGGTGCATTGAGTGGTCATTTTGGGATCACCAAAACTCAGGAACTGGTTCAAAGGTTTTACTATTGGCCAAAGATGAACCTAGATGTCAGGAGGTATGTGGAAAGCTGTGTGGTGTGTCAAAAGGCCAAAGGTACTTCTTCAAATGCAGGCCTATACCAACCACAGCCTATTCCTACTAGGCCATGGGAATGTTTGAGTATGGACTTTGTAGTTGGTTTACCCAAGACAAGGCAAGGTATGGACGGTGTTTATGTGGTTGTAGACAGATTCAGCAAAATGGCTCACTTTGTGCCATGCAAAACAACTAATGATGCCAGTCAAATAGCCTCTCTTTTCTTCAAAGAGATAGTAAGGATTCATGGCTTACCAATCAGCATTGTATCAGATAGAGACACCAAGTTTATGAGTCATTTTTGGAAGACTCTTTGGCAAAGAATGGGCACCAATTTATCCTTTGGATCTGCATACCATCCCCAAACTGATGGTTAGACCGAAGTGGTTAATAGAACTCTTGGGAATCTCTTAAGATGCTCGACCAAGGAGTATGGTCAACAATGGGATCAGTTGATTGGGCAAGTTGAATATGCCTACAATGACACTGTCAACAGATCAACAGGGAAGAGTCCCTTTGAAATTGTTTATGGACTACATCCTAGAGGTGTTTATGAGCTGAGAGAGTTGAAGGATGGAGTCAAAGGAAGTGGATATGCTGATGACTTTGCCTATGCAATGCAGGAGATCCATGATACAGTCAGAAAAACACTGGTAGAAAACACCATGAAACATAAGATTAAGGTGGATGAGCATAGGAAAGAAGTTCAATTCAATGTTGGAGACCTAGTAATGGTGCATTTGAACAAGTCTAGACTGCAGAAAGGAGTTCCTCATAAGTTGCAAATGAAGAGGATAGGTCCCTGTCCTATATTGGAGAAGTATGGAAGTAATGCTTTCAAGGTGCAATTACCAGATGACAGTGGACTGTCCCCTGTTTTAATGTTGCAGATCTGGTGCATTACAGAGGATCACCACTAAACATGGATCAGACCCTTCATGAAGTCATCCAAGATGTGGAAGAACTCAAACTGCTCTCCACTACAGTCAAGCAAGCTGACAAGATATTGGACACTAGAGTCTATAAGAGAACTAGAACCAAAGAGTACAAAGAACATCTGATTAAGAGGCATGATCAACCTGATGCTGATGCAGTGTGGATCAAGGAGGCAGAGTTCAAGAAGTTGGGCATTGATCTCAACTTGCTCAATCCAAGGGTGGATTGAAATTTTTTGTTTTGGGGAGAATGGTGCAGGAGCACCTAGGCTAAACTCCAGTTTGGTTTGTTCAAATTTTGGCTTGTACCTGACCTTACCCAAGTCAGGGTCTTAGTGTGTTTGTTGTGGACCTTAGAAGGTCTTGGTTGAGTGTGGTGAGTTAACCATTAGGATTAATGTCTTCTTAGTTATCAATGTTGTTAAATGTTGTTTTATTTAGCTTTGGACAACATATGTTAGAATATAAAGCATTAAATGTGTTAAAACCACATCCTCGTTGTTTTAAGATGCCAAGAGGCAGTTAAGATGTTGGTTGCTCAAGATCAAGGTGTTAGAGGTCCTAAGCTTTAGGATCATGACACAATTATGGAAGTTGCAAAGTTGTTGTAAAATTGCATGGCAACATTGTTAGGTTGCATGCAACTCAATTAGATTGGATTCCCTTGAAATCAGGGATGTGGAGTCGAGCAACTGCCCTTGAAACATGGTAAAGGCATCCCAAATAGTTGTGATGGCTCGTAGAGAGCAGTTAGAGACATTGTAATCAATTTTTGGCTTTGTGTGAATAAGAGAAATTCTGTATTTTCTGTGTTACCCGTGTGTTTTTGAGAAACAGTGTTACCAAGGGCTTTGTGTATACTGATTTCACACTATGTTTGTGTTCATTGGATAGTATAGTGTAACTTTCATCTTGTATACAGGTTGCATAGTGTAGATTTGTTGTTTCTTATCCTTAGATTAGAGTGTAGTGTGTTAGTTTTCTTTGTTTTGAGCAGTGAGATTTAAAATGGCTCCCCCATAAACTCTATCCATGGGATCTTCCTGAGACTAGCAGGATATGGAAGGGGAGCCACACATTTGTAAATATTTAGCAGTAGGGAGTGCAGGGAATGGAGCTAAGATTATAAAACTCAAACCCTAGGCGAGCTAAGACTGCCCGGTTAGGAGTTTGAGAGAGGAAAAGTGAGGAACTTAGGTAGGGGAAGAGACCACTGTACGAAATCCGTACGGCTTCAGGTAGGGTTAGACAAGATCTTCACATGAAAAAAGAGTTGAAGCTTCAATCAATCCTTTGGAAGGAGATTTGAATCAAAAACCAGTGAAACCCTAAGTATTAGGCCAATTAGCCCTAATAGTCCTTGTTTGTAGGAATCCACTGTACGGATGAAACAAAGGCCTGAAATCTTGTGAAAGATTTAAAGGACTGAAAAGGGTATTTGAAAGTGCCTTTTAATTGCTAGGTTGTTTGTCAAGTTTAAGAACAAAAGGCAGAAAACTGATTGGTAAGGGCTTGTAGAAATTAGGCCTCTTCAAGGCAAGATCTTGAGATCGGGTAAATTAAAAGCTAAAGAACCTTCAAGATGCATTCAATTGAATGTGAAATGCAAGGAAACAAAGTTTCTATCTTCCTTGCAAAGAGTTCAAGTCAGATAATGAAGTTGACACTTAGATCCTTCTAAGTGTTGGAAGAAGATTGCAAGTTCAAAAGGTGTTGAATCCTCCAAGGTGAAGCACAAGGAGAGTGGCTCTTGTAGCAGAGTTAGAGAAAGGCTTAGTTAATGATCTAAGTCAAATTAGAACCTTGAAGCCATCAGGTTCTTGGGTGGAGACTGAGGAAAGTCTTCTAGTTGGTTAGTGCAAGCAAATCTTGGAGCATCATACATCATAAGGTAGCAGAACAAATTCCTACACTAATCTTGAGAGGAGAATAATGCAAAACTTTTACAGATCTTTAATAGTTATATAAACTTAAAAAAAATAGCCATAAATATCATGCATATCACAACACAGTGATTTACGTGGGGAAAACCCTTTCGGGGGAAAAATCCCACACTCCAAAATCCACCCAATATATTATTCAAAAATCACAAAGATTACAATATATTTGTAGAGCAAGCTTCTCATAGGATTATCACCACTCAGAGATCCACAGGCAACACGACCGCTATCATACCTTCAAAATACATCGCAATACACAACTGTAATACAATGCCCTCATAAAATAGGGTTGCCTTCTAGGGAAAGTCAAGCTAATAAAATATCGGTCGTCAGATATGAGACATAATGATGAACAGTCCAGATTTATAATAATAAAATATAAATAAAATTTTGCTTTTGAGGGTGCTTCCCTTGAGCCCCCCCAAGGCATGCTGCCCCTGGACCCTAGCCGGGGGGATGATCCCCCCAAACCCCTCGTGGGGGGATCCCCCCCATGACCCCCCATCATCATCGGATGAATAGTACCTTATGTAATTGCAAGGTTGAGACACAAAGTATATTATGCATCTTTGCTTCCTATTAATTCGAAGGTTAATAACATGTGGCAAGAATTTTACCTTTGAATGAAGGGGCTATGCAAAGGTTTTCAATAATATTGGCCTTCCAAAACTCTTTTTTGTGTTCAATTCCATAAGAGGGACACACTATTTTGAGATCACCCATTTATTACGACCCTTGTTTTGTCATGAAGAATTTACATGTATATCATATGATTATGATGGATATTGCATTTACAGTTTCTTGTATACAAGAGGGTAGTTTCATAGTGTTGAAATCCTTTTCCCATTATTTTCTTTGTCTATATGGTTTATTAATTATTATATTTTTCACTCTAGGTGATCCTTTCTCTTGATAATTCCACTTGCCTTCACCGTCACATGTTTTGATTATCCTATATGTTAGCATTCATATTGTTTACATCCTACATAACATGTCTCATTGTACTTACATGAATTATCCTTCTCTATTATTGTTGGCATTGCTTTATCACTAGGGGAAACCTTTAGGTCATCTTATCCCTTGGGCTTTATGTGCTTACATACTTGCCTCATAACCATGAATTTACATACTTGACATGTCTTACATGATGTTATATATTGATATTTATTACATGTTTGTCATTCCTTACACAATGTTATCTATTGATATTTTTACATGCATATTGTGCCTTCATGATGTTATATTTAATAATATTATATATTTGATGTGCTTTTGCTGAGGTTATCATTTTTACCTTACCTTTAATTCATTGTGCTCATTGTATGCAATAAATTGGAGGGGAGATATAAATTATGAATGATGTTTCGTCATGGTTATGATTGTAGTGATGCATTTATTATCTTCTAGTACTTGATAGAGCTTCATTGCTATATCCAAAAAAAGTACACTTATGCTTAGTTAGAGCCCTTTTCATGCTATTTTTGGAGTCAAATATTATTTGGAATGGTAAAAGCCCTTTTTTCCTTGGTCAAAGCTCTATCACTTTCTATAACAGGTGGAAAGTTTTTTGTAAATAGTATTAGCAAATTATTATTATGCTCATTTTAAATGTCTAACCTATGCTACTCATTGAGAATTTTTTCTTTTGTACTTGTACGTTCTTGATTAAGAACTCATGACAATGAGAGTACACATGACCAACATCCATTATCTACATACTTTACATAGATCCAAATCCTTTAAGTGTGAAAAGATATTTAATTTTCATATTGGCTACTATAGAAGAGGGGGATTTGCTACTCATGAGTTCTCTTCATTCATAGAGCCTCACAAGGCAAACTGCCCTAAACTACCTCAAGAATCAACAGCGAGAGTTTCAGAATCCGAAAGAGCAAGTCACACATATTTTATGGACAAACTAACGAGCTCTCGACCAAATGACAACATCACAGAATACGGATGACAGCGCGGTGCGCTGGAGTTTTGTACGAAACAGAAAGCGAGAATGTCACTAAAAATAGCTAAGTAACTACTAGCAATCTGATTACTGAGAACTTACATAATATAGGGAAATTATAGTGTAGTAGAACTGAAGTAAAGTAAAGAATAAATGATAAAGATAAGGAGTAGAAAGGAAGGAAATACTTACAACCACGTGAGTGTTGAAGCCTCCACTATGTGAATGTCTTCAAAACCTATGTTTGTAAGATCTGGAGGAAGTGTTGGGGTTGTATAGGGGTTTGCCTCAGTCAAACCCCTACCTCAGTCAAACCCCCGTTTTGGTGTTCCCACCTCCACGGACAACCAAGAAGATAGAGAAAGAGAGAAATGAATAAAGTGCATGGTGAAAGCAAAACCTGCTTAGGAGTAGAACCTGCACCACAAAGTAAGAGTGATAAAAGCAAACTCTACTTGAGAAGGAGAACCCGTATCACAAAAGAGGTGATAAAAGCAATCCCCACTCAAAGAGGAGAACCTGTATCACAAAGTAAGGATGCAAATAGTAGGGGATATGGAATCCCAAGATTCTCACATGCGAGAGCCAAGGGCTGCAAAGAGTGTTGCCAAGAGAACTTGAAGGTTCTGTTATAGCAAGCTATATGGAGCTATGCAAGCAAAATGACAAGAGTAAAAGAGGAGGAAAAGGCAGGAGCCAAAGCTAGGGAGAAGTTAAAAGACCAAATGGAATGAAAGGATAACATTTAAGGAAGGAAAAGAAGCTTCTCCAACCGTTACAAGGCGAACCGAGTTGTTACCACCGATCAAAGGAGGTGACAAGTGGAAAACATGCTCGAAGACAACTATTTGAGCATTGAAATGTCGCAGGACGCTAGCGTGGTGCGTGGACGTCTGCGCGGTGCGCTAGTGTCCGGACACGTCATGCTACAAAACGATGAGAACAGGAAAAGCCCAAATTTTGATGAAAAGTTGGCATGTAAGGGTAGCTACTGAAAAGGGGTGTTGGAGCATCTTGAGAGGGAAAAAGGTTGATGCAACGGCTAAAATGAACCTACACAAGATGCTAAGGGAGTGGACACTAAAGCGAAAGCAAGAATGTATGTGAAATTGCAAGGGGTGCAATTTTACGCTTATACAACTACTTGATTTTACTTTGGCATGCATTCTCATGGTAGATCACATGCAAGAAAAAATGGAGGCAAAATATTACTCTGAAAGTTATATACCCATGCACTTTTTTCCTTATGTTTTGGGCCCACAATGACTAAGTTGTATTTTATGTGTCAACTAATGTATATGATGGTATACCTTGCATAAGAGTTAGAAAATTCCATTATCCTACCTGAATCCCAATACCTCTCATCCCCATAAATCACGACAAACACATAATTGATCTAAATAATTTCCATGCTTGTAGATTTGAACTCCATATTTTAAATTCTAAACATTTTATGATAAGGAGAATATAACCCTCACAATTCAATAAATTCCCCAAAGGTGTTTTTAAACACCATTTATTTGTTATCAAATGTAAAGCCTATGCAAATAGGCAAAACAAGTTTGCCTAGTTCGGATTCACACTCCTAGAGATCACTTTTGAACTTGCAATGGTGAACTAAGATAGCGCACAATTAAATTGCTAGATTAATCATAATCATTTCAGAACCTCTTGATTTTTGACATCCCAGTGAGTAAATTTTTTATATATGTATAATACAATTTTCATCAAGTCTAAAACTAAGTACCTCGCATTAAATTTATTTTATTTTCACATTAGTTATAATATTTATTGCAACATTTAATATCACTATCCCCTCATTTACCTACTTTAGATTATTGAAATACTTTTATTTATTCAATTAGCCCAGATATTTATATAAATGGTCTATTTACCTTGCACTTATTATGATTTAAAAGAATCTCTTTTTTTTACAAAAAGTGATTAGATTACATAGATATTGACATATTTGTCATTACATTAAACAGATTGCAATATGATTAGATTACATAGATATTGACATCTTTGTCATTACATTAAGCAGATTGCAATATGATGAGTAAATATACATCTAAATCAAAAGTCATTCTTTAATTAAGCTATCACAAACACAACTGATAAAATCACCTAAAAATAAAATTTAATCCAATCATATTTTTAATAAATTAAACTTTAATAATTAAAATAATTAAAGTACAATAGACCTAATTTAAAGAAAAAGATATTTCATGCATTGTTTGGGAAGGAATAATTCCAAGTGCAAACAAAGGAGATCCACTTTCCCATGAAGAAAAAATGAGTACCCATTTTGGGGGAGCATTACCCCCCCTTATGGAAAAGGTTTTCCTCAACAAACGGTGCCCCACACGCAAAGCCTCCTTTTGCCACCTCACCTAACACAAATAACTTCATGAAATAATAATGATTGCTAATCGTGTGGGTCTGCTATTACATACATACCAACGTTTCATTGCGTGATGGGGCATGGCTTTCGCCTACTGCTCCAATTATTATTCCGGATCTCCGGCGCCGGCGCCGCGAAGGCCATTGCCGGCGCCGTTTCCCCGGCTTTTCGTACACCGCGATACCATAAAAACTACTTCCCGTGTTGATTAATTACACATTACAACATTCCTAATCTCAGTAACACGCACGCTGTTTTTTCTCCGAGGCTCAAAGGAAAAACCCATGAAGCATAATCATTATATTTTTAAATGAAATAGAAGAATACAGAAAATATATTAGATTAAATTTATTAATAATAATTTTAATTATTTGAGTAATTATTATATATTTGATATTGGAGGGACTTTTAATTGGATGGAGAGTGATTTGGAGAATTTTAAATTGTTTTTCAAGGTAATAAGGTTTTTGTTGAGATGGGAATAACACAATCTAAAAGAAGAGTGGATTAAAATCTTGAGGTAATGGTTAGGATTATGCCGGATTAGAATGTTGATAAAGTGGTTTCATAATGTTTGTTGAAGCAAAAGTTTGATGGTAGTAAAGTTGATTATGAAATGTTAAATAAATTACATATAAGGGAGAAAAGAAAAAAAGTGTTGTTTCCTAAAGAGAGTTGATAGTTAGAAGATGCATGGTTAGTCTTATTTGGTTAGAAATATAAATATTTTTTCTCCTTGAGCTCTCAACTATCCTGATGATGGATCACAGAGTGTGATCCGAAACGTTGATGCAAAAAACTCTTACACAATCAAATCCAGAAGTCATCTAGCAATAATCAATATGGATTGTGGCAATGTGATATCTTTAACATGATAAAGAGGCTATTAAGGTGTTGGAAAAGAGGGCTTCATATAATAAGATTATAACAACTAAAATACCTATGTTAGAACTTGGAGAGGAGATACAAGAAGAGACGAAACATTATAGTGAGATGGGGCTTATAAGAAGATTATTAATTTTTGGCCATCTCCTAGAGCTTAACAAATGGATTGAATAGACATGATCCCCTTGTTGATCGCATTTGTGGTAATTTATCCTTGTGTAGGGTTTCTTTGTCACAATTTGTGATTGTTTAGATGACAAGAATAAGATTTACTAGATGGGCCATGGTTTTGTGAGTCTACCACTTTGTATTTGAATTTGTGGTACTTAAGCTTTAATCTAAACTCTAAAAACTTTAGGGCTTATCCAATATGGAAAAAGCTTCCAAATCCCCCTCCTCATTTTTGAATGCATTCCACTTTGAAAAATATTGGTGATACTTTAGAAATTTTTATTGCATTATTGCTAGATATCCATAGGCACACATCATTGATTTCTAGAATGATTCTACCTTAAATGGACTTGAGCAAATGTTTATGAAAATAAATCAATATAAAATTTAGTAAAGATATATGGAAACAACCATTATACTATGAAAAAATCTCTTTCTATTCATACATGTAATTTTCATAGTCCATGATATTAGTATGCATTGATTCTCTTTCTATTGTTGAAATTATTTTCAAGTAGGGCATAATGCTAGAAAATATAAAAAAATTTAAAAGATCCTCTAGACAATCTTCATGATGGAAGGATGTTTGCCCCCATCATTAGTTAGCTGGTTGTCCTCTAGCTTTGGCACTCAAAAGAGAGGCCAAATATCTTGGTGGATAGCAATAAAGCTATAAAGGAGCAATTAGCGGTTGTGTTAGCATCTACCAAGGAAGAAGGAAACCATTATGAAAAGGAAATGAATAAGGGTGAGTATAAACAACAATTGAGAAGATGTCCTTCCCAAAGATGGGATGCACATTACAACCAATACTAGAGGAGATTTTTAAACCATTGGAGATGGCGTGTGCTAACTCAAAATATTTTTGAGTTGCATGAATTTTTAGAGAAATATATTTTCTTATCAAAAGAGGGTTTCACTTTGAAAGTTGGAAATACTAAAAGGATGAGGAAGAAGGGGAGTCTCGTACATCTCAAAAAACAAATAATGAAACATGGTATAAAGTTGAAAATCCAAAACAAATAGGAATACATCTCTAAAAAAAAAATTGAGATCACATTTAAAAAAAAAAAAAGTAACAATGATGGTGTTGTTGAGACAAGTTATTGAACGTTAAGGTGGTTGAGTTTATATGAGAGTGCAAATTTTTTTGTTATTGTTTCTTTAGCTCTTTTTTATAATTTACATCTTTCAAAATTTATTTGCGTATGTATATTGGGTTTTTCTTTATCAAGGGTTGAGGCCCTCATAGAATTTCCATTAATTTATCTAAAAAATATTAGATACCCATTGATAACTAAAAGTTACCCATTAGCTAAAAAAATATTAAATACCCATTAAAAATGGTGGTGAGAGGGTTTTTGCACTTAGTTGGGCTTGGTGTAGATCTAGAAGGGGTAAATAGTGAGAAGGAAGAGGATGAAAAAGTGGTCAAAGATGAATGAGATGGGGAATCAATGACATAGAGGGGGACACATTGCTAGATCTTTGGTTGGAGGAATGCTTGAAATCTTTGGAGGCATGCCAATGGTTGATAAGAAGGTAGTCTCCTATATGATACTATGGGTTTGTGAATGTAGTTGTTGTTGGGTAAAGTTTTCCTATTGGCAATAACTCATAGTAGGGGCTGAAATAGGAGTTTCTTGCCCTTCTTTCATGAGCAAGACTCAAAGTGTGTATGTCCTTGACAATGTAGCTAGTGGGTGAAATGACAATTTGGGTGACATTTCATAGTTTTCTAGTTAGTTTTTGTCCCTTTTGGGAGGTCTTATGGTGTTGATAGTTTACATCCTTAGTGTTGTTTGATCCTTGGTTAAATGTTAGGCTTCATTGATATATCTATTTTGGCCTTTGTGAAAGGCTTGGGGCCCTTTTAAAACCCCTTTTTACACTTTAATCAATACAAACTATTGACACTACATATTATTAAATTAACAAGAGATATTTGCAAAGGAATCTAAGAATAAGAGTAGGTGGTTAAAAGGTTTTTAGTGGCAATATACTATTTAATTATTTTTGACATATTTATTTTTTAGATTTGATTATTTATATATTATATTATTATATAACAATTTAGGTTTTAATATTGCATTAGAAACTCTCTTTTTTATGTACTCACTCTATTTTAATATATTCATTTCGTATTTGATTATGACAATTGAATATAATCTCATGTCATGATCATATAGATAAAAAGTAAAACATAGTCAACAAATATTAAAAATATTAAAATCATAAAATTAAAAAAAAAATGATATAATCAATTATAAAAACAAAACATATAAATATAAAATAAATATGAAACAAAATAGATATATTTTGATTTAATCTTTTTTAACAATAAAAGATAAATACATTATAAATTAATTAATTCTTATTTAATAAAAAAATATTATTTATTTTTTAATTATGAAGACAATAAAATTTTAAAATATTTTAATACTTACAAATACTACAATTAAAAAATAACATATAGATTTATAATATAAAAATACCTAAATATCACAAAATTTGTTCCATTTTTTATTTAATTAAAAAAATAAAATTCTTTATGTATATTTAGAAAAATTAAAATTATTTTATCCAAACAACTAATATAATTTTAATTCAAAATACATATTATATATATGACATTAGTGAGGTAACATGTTTTTATAATTTCCAAATTTCCTCGGGACATGGACGAGTTCTTGGGATTGCTACGTTCACTAGAAGATGACTTGAATTTAAAAAATATGAATAAATAAAAATGTCTAAAAATAATATAAACAAATTTCAAAAAAAATCTAAAGAGAAAATATAAATATAATTTGTAATTTAAAAATAAAAAATAAAAAATTACATCATGCTAAAATATCTAGATATATTGGGCCTCAATTTCATAAATCAAGTCATCATGCTAAAATAGGTGGATAGGGAAGGAACCGTCTGAGTTCCCAAAACATATAGAAAAGATGCTACATCACTTTTATCTTAAAAGAAAAAGATATAATTAAACATTAAAATAATTATTAAAATAAGATTGTAATATTTTATCTATAATATTCATGTGTTTTTTAAAGTATTTTTCAATTAAATTCATTATTTCACAGGTGATGGTTCACAAAGCTCCTATCTCATGAACATGAATTAGTCTATAGGTGAAGGGTAAAATATTGAGACTTCAAGAAGTATTATTATGACTTAAGCATGCTTATCCATGAAGTTTCCTCTTTGTATTCTTCTACTTTGGGACACTTACAAGTTTCAAGATCTTAGAGGAAATTTCATAGTTAAGTATAGAAATTCCATGAAGTTTCCTCTTTGTATTCTTTTAGCTTTGGGACACTTACAAGTTTTGAGATCTTAGAAGAAATTTCATAGTTAAGTATGGAAATTCCATGAAGTTTCGGCTTTGTATTCCTCTAGCTTTGGGACACTTACAAGTTTTGAGATCTTAGAGGAAATTTCATAATTAAGTATGGAAATTCCATGAAGTTTCCTATTTGTATTCTTCTAGCTTTGGGACACTTAAAAGTTTCAAGATCTTAGAGGAAATTTCATAGTTAAGTATGGAAATTCCATGAAATTTCCTCTTTGTATTCTTTTAACTTTGGGACACTTACAAGTTTCAAGATCTTAGAGGAAATTTCATGGTTAAGTATGGAAATTCCATGAAGTTTCCTCTTTGTATTCTTCTAACTTTGGGACACTTACAAGTTTCAAGATCTTAGAGGAAATTTCATAGTTAAGTATGGAAATTCCATGAAGTTTTCTCTTTGTATTCTTCTAGCTTTGGGACACTTACAAGTTTCAAGATCTTAGAGGAAATTTCATAGTTAAAGTATGGAAATTCCACGAAGTTTCCTCTTTGTATTCTTCTATCTTTGAGACACTTACAAGTTTCGAGATCTTAGAGAAAATTTCATAATTAAATATGGAAATTTCGTGGGGAAGAAGCTCCATAATCAAATGTATTTGAATTGAAATAGTACTGATACCATCCCTAGAAATCCTAATACCTCGTTCCTCTAAACATCAAATAAAATTAACATGCATTTTTTGATTCACACTTTGATGACCATCACCAAATCAAAATAATTTTTTTTATCCAAAAGCTTAAAAATAGTTGATCCATCTTTTCAAAAGGAATTGGTAATGCTAATTCCACGATTTCACGTACAGTACGAATAACTACCAAACATCCCGTCCATGAGCAAAAATAACGGCTAACAGTCCGTTCCATCACCCATGAATCCCGTTGCAATAATTCAAGGTTCCGTTCTCTATTATAAAGGACAAAAAATATTTGAACATAACTGGAAATGCCGATGCTAAATCTTCCAGACGATTTTTCTTCCAAACTTTGTACTCACTACCTACTCACCCAAATTCTCCTATCCTAAACTGAATCACAGAATAGCTAAAAGAACATTATTGACTGATCACTGAAAAACTTAATGATCACATTCTTATACAGTATAGCTAAGCTCACATGAGAATCCTATATTACAAACAAAAAATTGAAAGATTGCAAAGTTGTATATTCTTTTCATCACATCAAATGTTTGAACTAGATTCAATCTTTTTTGCGAGCATATGAAAATCATCTCAGTAGATGGTGCAGGAGCCCTTGATGTTCTGTAGGCCAGTTGAAGCACTGAGATTAGTCCTAGTCCTGGAGTGATCAAGAGTAGAGTGTATGTCGCTTAGCTGACAGGCACCAGGCATGTTGTTCCACCCCACATCTCCCCACGTTATGTATTGGTGGTGATTGTTCACCAAATTATATATGGCCATACAGTCCTCTTCCTCCTCCTGGGTATTGTTCGTTGCAGCTCTAGGAAGGGTGCAATTTTCTTTAATAGTGGAATTGCTCAGAGTGTTGATGGGAGGGGCTCTGCACCATTCAGGGAGAAGATCTGAATCATCTATATATTCTAAGTATGGTTCTATCTTCACCTCCTTAGCAGTTTCTGTCACAGAGAAACAGAAACATTATTAAGGCAATATATTTAAAGAAGCTACTACCATGATGTACAACCTTTACTTCTCAATTAAAGTGCAATTAAAAAGATTGAACTTGGGGTATAGTTAGCTCTCTTGCTGATCAGTCTATCTTTGTTCAGATGTGACTCATTTTTCAACAGTTACACAAGGTCCCAGTAGAGGTTTTATAAAACAGTCTCAATAATCTTGAAAACAAAGTCTGAGAGAAAATAAATTAAAAAAAAAAGAAGGGGAAGACAAAATATATGATTATATGATAAATTTGTGGTTAAGCAGTGACTACATAAATTTCTCTCTATTCCTAGCTAAACTTTCAAATCTTAAACTAAAATTGGTCTAAGAAAATTTTAAGAGAAGATTCCAAATGATACATTATGCTAATTAAAGATTACATTGGATCATGTGAGGTTAAACAATTAAGCTGTGCTTACAGCTGCATGGAACCATGCTGTCAGTTTTGATGTTGGTTGACCTGAATGTCTTTATCTTTGGTCTTATGCTATTTGAAGGTGACTTTTCATAGAATTGGTATGAGATTTTGTTTTTGTCCATGGGCAACTCTGCCTCGTGTCCTTTCACCTTTGATGACGACGACTTTCTGATAGGCTTTGGGTTAATTTTTTATCCATAAGCTTCAACCTCATGTCCTCTAATGATGACTTTCTGATAAGGTTTCGGATGAGATTTTTGTTCATAGGCTTCGGTTTCATATCCTTTGAAGATGAGTATCCAATGGGCTTTGGGCTGAAATTTTCGTCCAGAGACTTCAAACATCTGGACAGATTTTGAGATATAATTTTTGGTCTTTGATAGTGATCTTTTTAATAAACATTGGATTACAAGCTTTCAATCCTCATGGCTAGTTTGAGATATAATATTTGTTCAACAGCTTTTGGGGAAAAAACAAAAACTAGCTCCCTTCTTGAGATAATAAAAAAGTGCTATTTAGTAACAATTAAACAAATTAACTTGAAAGCAGCCAAAAGCTTAAGATGCTGTAATTTACAACTTAAAAACTAAAAATTATCTAAGGGTTGAATTTAATTGGTTAAAGTATTGAGTTATTTGAGATCCAATTTAAATTCTAAAGGGACATCGGATATGGAATCCTAAATTGTGATTGTTGGTCTTTCAAAATTGGCTTTTAGTGTGGAGGTGGTTTCTAAATCAGTGAATTTCTAATTTGTTGTGACTCTTCGTCTTCTGTGGGCAGTTTCTGGTATGATTGTTAAAAAAAAAATTTGACATTAATCTCTAGATTGTACTCACATATAAACTTATATTGATCTCATATTGATGCTCATGAACAGAATATTTGTAAACCATTAACAATATAAAAAAAACTAAATTTTAAAAACCATTGAACTTAAACCTGTAAACTATACATACCACGAAGCATCTCCCACTGATTTTGATGTGAACTGAGAACCATTTCAGCTGGCATATCCATTGGGGGCGTGGCACTGGTGATTATATAGTCACCAGATACATCATCTAACTCTGTTTTGGTTTCCCCTACAACTTCTTGTGTATAATTCATATCAATATTATTGTGAGAGTCCTGCAGCAGCAGTGCATCCAGAAGGCCTGAACTGGTACACCCAAAATTACTGCTCTCTCCCTCAGAAAGAAGCTTGTAAGAATAATCATAAGATGTGGGTGTGGTGTCTAACGACAACACTGATTGGCTTGAAGGGAGCTCCGACATGAGGCCTGATGAAGCCCCATTTACAGAGTAGCAACGATTATTATTACTATTACTACTACTACTGACACTATTAGTGTTATTGGTGTTACCACTGACTTGTATCATATGAGCAGTACTGTCAATGTTCCCTGTCACTCTATCAACACAATTATTATTATTGTTCTTCATCAACTCGTAAGAAACACCAAAGCTCTCTCCAATACTGTTGTTATCATTAGTGTTATAGACGCCTGGTTCGAATTCACCAACAGAATGGCTGCCCAAATTCTTCCCTTCATCACTGCCTTCAAGAACAGGGTACAGGGAAAGTCCCAAGCGCATCCTCCTCTTGATTCGCGTGTTCCAGTAGTTCTTTATTTCATTATCTGTGCGCCCCGGCATCTGCAATGAACAAGCTTCTTTAAAAATAATAATTCAAAGTTACCACCTCAATAAAACCTCAAGAATCTGACCTCCACATATCTGATTGAATCCATACAATTAAAAAAAATGATCAGAGTTTAAGACCATAACAATCAGAAATAACAGAATCTAAGACAAGAACAATCACCAAGATTGAAAAAAAGGAAAGGATTCGAATTGAAGGCCATAAGAATCAACAAAATTAGAACTCATACCCCCACAAGAAAAACGGGAACTCAAAAAGCTTGTAATAAAATCTCAATGATCTCACCTCCAGAGAGAATCCAGAGAACAAATAATCAACAGAATTTAGAAATTTCCACCAAGTTTGAGATTGAACATACTAATTCTTGGAAACAATATGAATCTTAAAGATGATCATCACAAAATATAACCCCAAACTTAAAAATCTCTGCAAATTACCAAGGCGGCCATTCGAGCCCACTTGTTGCCAAGCTTGTGATGCAGGTCCATTATGAAACGCTCTTCCTCGGGGGAAAAGGCGCCCTTCTTGAGATTGGGGCGCAGATGGTTGGCCCATCGGAGCCTGCAGCTCTTTCCGCAGCGAGACAAACCAGAATGCTTCTGCAGAGAATTCCAGTTCCCCTCACCATTCTCCTTCACATAAGCCACCAGAATTTCATCCTCTGCAGCCGTCCATGGCCCCTTCTTCAACATAGTATTATTATTATTGCCTGTTTTTGGAGAAGAAGATCCCTCTGCGCTCACTCTTTTCCTGCTTTTCCCCTTCATCGCATTTCAGCTAATTTCGTTTCACAGTAGAATTAATTTGGTAGCCCGACACACGCCCACAGCTTTGGGCAACGGAGTGAAATATGGAATCGATTCATTAATCCGATTGAAGTCCCCCGTGGCGTCCGCGATGAAAATATAATAAAACAAATACTTTTGACACACACCACACCCCACATGACATGATGACGTGCAGACATCACTTTCATCGTGTTTTAGGGAGTTCGATTATGTTATCGATTAAATTTGACGGTCACCTGTGGTCGACAAGTAAGTTTCTAAGTGCTCTCTTTTAAAAAAAATTAAGAGCACACTAGAGTACAAATTTTAATATATATATAAAATTAAATTGAAATTGAAATATTACTATTAATGGTTATGAATAATTATAAAGGATAATAGAATTCAAGATAAATTTAGTATGATAAGTTAAGAAGAGTATTGTATTTTTAAATTAGTATAGATATCTTAAATATATTTATTTAAAAGATATGAAGAGATATCTATTTTTTGGAAGGGTCTCTTAAATTTGTTGTTTAAGATGGATAGACACCTTAAGATTGTATTTCCTAAATCTTTTAGATAGATGCATTTAAAATAAAAAAGATATAGAACTTTTATTCACAACTATAGAGTTACTCTAAGAAATATAGTGTAACTTTTTTTTTTATCTACATAAAAAATATTGGTATCTTTATTTTACTATATAGCTATTTTATTTAACATAAAGTTAAGGTTTTCGCATTTTCAAAAACAATGTTGACTCTAAATAGTTTTTCTTCCTATTATTCTTTCATGGTCACGATATTAGATGCTTCTCTTTTGTTGCCACTAGAGTTTGTCTCTCGATGTAATAAAAATAAATTACAAAAGGTTGAGCAATTAAAGTTAATATCAAAATCAAAAATCAAATTATTTGTTAATTTTTTTAAATATGGGGGTTCCTATTATGTCATATTTTGAAGGTCTCTTTAGTTTTGAGACCTTATGCTTCTTATCACCTGTTTTGTAGGAAAAATGATGGACCCTAGGGTTTCACTAGGATTAATCAACTTTCACTAACATAACATTAGGGAATTGAAGATGGGCAAGGACATGAGATTAACTTGCAACCTAAAAGGTGAGTCAACTAATTCTTGATCTGTAATTTCCTTTTTGTGAATGTGAGTGGGGAGGTTTTGAAGTGGATATTTGATGAAATGCAATGATGCAATTAGTTAATTATGAAAATGTACTATTCTCAGATGAATATAGACAACTTGGAAATTGATACCCAAATTTGATGACCAAAAATGAATAGAGGAGATATGTGTGCACTAGTGATTTGAATTTTAGCCTGATGTGGGTGGACAAAGGTGCCAAGGGCGCCTTAGTCTAGGGATTTGGAATTGAAATTTTCTTTCATAGTCCTTAGGTCCCTAGTCTATGGATTCTTCCTTCTAGATCTTGTTGTCGGATCTTCATCTATTACTAAGATAATTGAGTTTTTGTATCTTGTTAAGTTGTAGGGCTTGAATGCATAAATGAACAAATTATTTTTAATCTCCTTCCAATCTTCTCTAGATTTGTAACCTGCACATTTAAAAGGAGAGGAAGGGTTGTGTCATATAAGGGTTTGCCTCAGTCAAATCATGTGTTGGTATTTCTACCTCCATAATGAAAAAATTGATGATAAAGAGAGCTTATCCTTTTGAGGGATAAAGGCTAAATAATAATGAAGTAATGAATTAACAACTTGTTATAACTCATCACTCAAATATGATCTCCTCGAGGGAATGAAGTCACGCACATCACCTTCAAGGCTTGATTGCAATTTGGATTGATTTGAGTTGAAGACCTACAAGCATTAGTACTCACAAACAAAATACATGCATAAACATGAAGAAATTCACAGAAAACTTGATGTGATGCTTGGATGATGAAATGTTGCAATAATCATGCAAATTTTGCTCTTGATTGCTTTTACGATGTATTTGATTTTCTCAATAGAATTGCCTCTTGTTTCTTTCCTCTCAGTTTCTTAAAATTGTGAAAATACTATGTATTTATATGCAATTAATCTAATTTCTTGAAAATTAAATCTCGATGGCCGACAATTAGGATTTGAATTTTAAATAATAAATTACCAACACCAACATATTTAAATTTGGGGTCATTTTAAGGGGACAAGGGCACCAAGGGAGCCCTTGTCCATATTTATTTTTTCAGGATGTAAAGTGTCAGGGGAAAATATTAAATGCATACTTTGGTTTTTCATACTTGATTTTTTGATAAATGATAAAATGGGCCATGGAATGCATAATTTAAGAAATTAGGTACACAATTAGGTCCAAGCACATAGGAGGGAGAAAAACCTAGTGTGAAATTGTCAAGGGTGACAATTTATGACGCTACATCACCATTGTTTGAAAGCCTTCTTCTTTGACTAGGTTTTGGTGTATAAAGAAATATCAAATTCATGTTTCAAACAATTAAAAGAACTGTTAGAATGAAAAAAGAGATGATATATATGATTTTGTAGTAGAAGCACTTATTTGTTCCCCTTACTCAAGTGATGATGTCTAAACATGCAAGCTTCCTTATGTATAACGTCAAGCTTTTCTTAACTTGATATTAGAAGAAATTTTTGAAGGGGCGCCCTAAGAACCTAAAGAGATACTAGAATCTTCGAAATGTCTTATAAAAAGTTATACATGTAAAAATTAAATGATCCCATTTCTTTACTTCTTAAAAGTAAACTTAACACAAGTATTCATCTCTTATAATGTTATGATGTTTCAATCCTCGATTACTAATAGCTAACACAAATCTAGCCAAGGGGAACTCTAAGTCCATGAGGCTAATAGTGAGAATAATTGGAAAGGAGAATATTTGGACATCACATATTTGGAGAGTTGTAGATACATAATGATATAATTTTTTAATCAATAGTCTAGATGAAGAAATCTAAGTATGTTGGATGTAGGTATTATAACTGTCCTCTCAAATTTAGTTTTTAATCTATTTTTGAGCTACACTAAGATTAGGGATCCTCCATGAATACATGAATTATGAAGATTATTAACAAAGATACTAATTTACTCTATATAAGATCAAAATCACACTAATTAACCAACATTATTTGGAGAGATTTAATCACATGTTAACTATGTGTGTGTGATCATGAATTTTGCTCACCCATGTCATTTTACATTTAGTTTTGTTTCCATTTTTAGGAGAGTGCTTTACTACATATTTACTTCTTTGAGCTTCTCAAAACGTCTATTGTTCATTGGGAGATATTGGAACATACCTTATAGGAGTTGCTAGTCCCCCACAACAAGCCTTGATAAAATTCTAAGCCTTAGTAGGCCAATTATCAAATTCATACCAAATTGCATTTAGCTAAATTGATATGCTTTCTTTTGACCTATTGCACAATAAATCCCTCTTTATCAAAGTCATTATTAATAAATGAAAAGTCAAATGAGTTTCAATTTATAATAGGCCCATATTGTATCGTTGTACCTTGAAGTAGGTGAAATAATTGGAATATTAGGAAGATGCCTAGGAACCACATAAAATCACAATTAAGGCATATGATAATGTAAAATGAGAGTGATAAGTCATCATATGGCTCCCCATTCAAATTGATCCCATGATGCACGCATAA
This sequence comes from Sequoia sempervirens, assembly GCA_007258455.2. Taxonomy (NCBI): domain Eukaryota; kingdom Viridiplantae; phylum Streptophyta; class Pinopsida; order Cupressales; family Cupressaceae; genus Sequoia; species Sequoia sempervirens. Next base: position 133,348 of record VDFB02007485.1, on the reverse strand, counting down.
TTGAGAGAAAAGCAAGACAAAGAAGAACAATGGAGGTAAATCAAGATTGACACAAGGAAGGTAATTGCATTACTTGTTATTTGATTTCCTTGTGTTAATTGTACTTCATTGATTGGATTTGATTGAGTTTGTTATTGAATTACAGTTTAGTGGTTGTTGTATTTAGTTTAGTACTTTTATTATGATTAATATCATTTTGTGATTGACAAAATGGTGAACTCGATGTGAAGCTAGCTATTTTTTGTAAAATTTTGATACATGGGAACAACACCGCATCTGATGAAAACAGTGATGTATCTGTTGAGAATAACACCACATCCATGTGTGTGACACATGTGTAGATTGTCACATCACATTTTTCACCCTCAACACTGCAACTGACTATCATTAAAAATTCTTATGCTATTTTTTGCTAATGTTTACTTTTCCATTAATTTCACAGGTTTGACAATGGTTATTCTAATAATCTAACACTTGAATCAATCATTTTGGGTTATCTATTGCTTTATTTTTGTCGATCTGTGCATCTATAGGCTCTATCACGTAGTCCAATTACATCACCATAATCGTTAAAAAGTACATATTCATTTGAAAAAGCACCACAATCATCTGTCTAAAAGCCACAACTTTGCATCACAATTGTTTGACTATGCACCACATCTGTTCTAAGAGAGCACCACAATTGTCAAGAAGGTAAATTTGAGTTTTCAGGTTATGATTTCTGATTTATTGTCTAATTTTAGTAGGATAGGATTTCAGGTGCTAACTATTTCTATTAGATTTGAGGCTATTGTTGGGAAAAGAAAGAAAACCTTGAAATTACTAACAATTTTATTGCAGTTCACTGTCTAAAGACAAAATATAAACATGCTAACGAGGTGATGCAGGTACGATTGTTGAAGATTATCTACAAAAACCTTATGTTTTTTTATTATTTTAGAAAATTTCATTTGGGCTTAACATAAGATGAGTGTTTTTTGTGTTTGGTGAACCTGTAACACGTATGTTCTTCCCTTGCACCTAGCATGATCTGGGGAATCAAAAATTTACTTGTTCACAAGTCTTGTTGTTTACACTCCTAAGGAGTCATGTTACCGTATGCTCTCCCCTTGTGACTCCTAAGAATAATCTTTGGGATCAAAAGGTACACCATATTTGTTTATTTCAGTAGGAGACTTTCCTGAGGATTTCATCACCCAAGGGTTTGATCTCTACCGTTGTGTTCAAGCACGGTATAGAAAATAGGAGAGAACGAAAGTTGTACTCTAAGGTGTAGCCAACATCCTTCAAGCCAAGCCCCATGACCCTCAATCCATCGAGACAAGGAGGTGAACAGTAGAGAGGAGACCCCTCTCAATTCAGGCATATTGAACGAGCTCATTGTTCACTAATTTTTCTACTATAAACCTTGTTATCTAGAAACCTAAAGTCCTTTTTGGTCGTCAGCTTAAATTGGTGCAACATGACAGTATCAACACGTGAAATGTACCAATATTTTTTAAGGTGACAATAACCCCCTACAAGGAACTTTTCCTTTCAGGGTAAGAGGTGTCAAGGTGGTACATGACCTTGACATACTCTAGTTGTCCATTCATTGAAAGGTATTTTATCAGTGGGTCTGATTTAATCTATCATACCTGATCTACCACTAGATAGGTTGTGTATCTATGATCTATTTTTATTGTCAATACCAGTGAAACCAATTAGTGTGATCTTGTGGAAGAAGACAACTATTTAAAACTGAACCACATATGTGTCCAAAAATTTAGTAGAGTAAAAAAACTGCAACTGTTTAAATTAGCAACACATCTATACCTATACCACAATTGTTGAATTCTATAATGCATCTGTTGTAGTCTGTGATGCAATAATCTGTTTGTGTACCACATTTCTTGAAATATTTTTACTACATATGTTATATTCTTTGTTGAATTTGTCGCACAGATAAATCAGAGTCTATTTTGGAATGTACAAAATACTGATCTTATTTTACATAGAAACCAGTATCAAAATGAACTCTTTTTCTAGCTTTAATCCTATATTTTCAACAAACTTTCCAATTTTACCTAGGTTTAAACTTGCATCCTTAGTGTCACCTCAAGTCTTAGAAATTCATCTTAGTATCTTAAAATTAGAAAACAAAATAAATTCAGCGATCAGTTTAGAGTCATCTCTTGAAATTCTTGAAACCTCGTATTGTCCAAAATTTATCTAACCAACAAAGTAGGATTTTGACTCACAAGTCCAGTTGAAATTCAACTTTTTATCAGTCACCATCACTTGTCCTCTCAAGGTTTAGGAATTTTATTAGGTTACTTTAGTCCTTAAAAAAAATTGTCAAGTACTCTCCTTTTAGGATCAAAAGTTATAAAATATAGGGTCTTTGCATTTACAAAATATTTCCAAAAAAGTCAAAAAATTCAAAAAAATAGATTAAACTTCATACTATTCTTGTACTCATCCTTAAAAACGTAAAAAAAAAAAAAAATCCAAAAATACCAAAAGGTCTAAAAAATACCAAAAACACCAAAATATTCAAAAATCCAAAAGTCCAAACATAATTTTTTATGGTTGTCACATGATCCCAAAGAAAACATAAAGAGATGGATTCCACATCGGACCAAACGTACAACCCAACTAGTGACATGAACTTTGGGGCAACCTCTACTAATCAAGCAAACTCACAGTCACAAACTCTACCTTCATTTCACAACTATACCTTACATGAAGTAGAATAAGGGCTAACACTAGAGGAAATAGATAATGCTTCACAAGATCCTAGGATCTTACGAATCATGGATGAACTAATAGTTGTCAACCCTAATAAATGTTTCTTCACACTTGCATAAAGTGGAGCTCTGCTTCCAGCTGACTTCAAAATTTCCACGATCATATGGGAAGCACCAAGCATGGTGTCACAAGGACAAGGTGCCATTAATCAACCACCATCAACACCTAACACATCGTCATAGTAGTTGAACATAAGCTTACCATCAAGTCAAACTTCACACTTTACTTCAACTGTTAACATCCCACCAACACCCACGTTTTGTATATAAACAACAAATCCATTTGCTTCCACCTCTTAGACTGTAGCACAACAAACTAACACTACACCTACAACACAAAAAGTTACCAATCAAAATTTACCTAGTAAAATATGAAGGACAAACCCTTCATTTTCAGGATTGCAAGTGAACAGAATGTCCACTTTGTAGAACACAAATGTACCTCCAACACAGACTAGATCCTTTTTCGAAGCAAGTAAAATCACCAAATTCAATCCACCACCACAACAACAACCAGCTAATCCTAGTTCCACTTTCACATTTGGTTTTAATCAACCTCCACCACAATTCAATCCTAATCCCACATTCACAACACATTTTCAACAAAATGCACCACCCATGTAGCAACACCACTTTGGTACAACAAGTCAAAACATGCATGGATACACTTCCAACTCATATCATCAGAACACCAATCCATTTAGAAACCCTTCATAGGGTTTGACACAATATTTGCAATCAAACACAACTCTTACGACTATTAGGATATGTGACATTAAAATTGCTATCCTAATTTGATTAATGTGTCTCCGCGTTCTTTAGAAAGTGTTCTAGGGGACACATGAGGGAAAAAACATTTATTATTTATTTTCCTATGATAAATTGTAATTGCTTTCAAAGAGGTGGACCCATTATAGTGGCAATTACTAAGCAACCCAAGAATATATTCCTCTTGGGCGTCCAACTTTTTGAGTTGGGACTACTTGAGTGTGCATGTCCTTACATTTTATTTGCATGTTTTGTATGCTCTTTCATGGTTGGGTGCCCAGGTGTGCATGGTGGTGAATGATCTTGCATGTAGCTATCAGAGCCGTCAGAGAGTTATGGAGCACTTGGGTTTGACCAATTCCTATTGGCTATGGGATAGGTACCCATGTGAAGGCCATGTGATAATTTAATATTTTATTCCAGGTTTATGGGTTGTCCACTAAGGGGGGTGTGGGTTTTTCCAGGTGGTTTTGCTTTTTTTTTGGATACCATTTGTGGTGTTCTCTCCCACAAACTTCTATATATTGGAGCCTTTGGATGGTGGTTTAGTATGAGTTCTTTGTAGGTTGTCAGGATGATGAAGTGTTCCTGGATTGTAGAGAGGATTTTTGTATTGATGTACTTCCTTGAAGATTAATACAAACATTGGATCTCTTTGGGGGTGGATTTTTTTCCCGCAAGGGTTTCTCCACGTATATCTCGTGTCACTTGTATTGATGACTTGTGGTATTGCAGATTTTTCTTTCATTGTTGCAATTGTCAATCACTTAACCATTTTATGGTAATCTTGTAAACATAATTTCAGATTTGCAACCACATATTTAAGTTCATATTGCTACAAGTTATACCTTGATTTACAACATTTGGTATTAGAGCTAATGGTTCTATTAAGAGAGGGATGCCTTTCTTTTGAGTGTTGAAGGTTTTTTGGTTGCAATGGGAGCTTGTGCATTGTGGGGTTTTCAAATTTTTGAAGAAGATTGTAAACCATGGATTCTACCTCCCTTTTTGATATTGAGAAATCCAATAGATCTGGCTACGATATGTGGAATTTGAAGATGGAGGATCTCCTTGAAGAGAGAGATCAATGGTTGACATTTTTAAATGAAAAGAAACTAGAATCAACGTCTGATGAATATTGGAAGAAAATTGACAAGAAGACACGAGGAACCATTTAGTCATTTCTTGAAAATTTCGTTCTCTTGAATGTTTCAAAAGAATCTACCACTCATAATTTGTGGAAGAGGATAGGTGATATTTACCAAACTAAAAGTTTAACTAATAAGTTGTATCTCAAAAGATGTTTGTATTCTTTGAAAATGAAGGATGGTGATTCTATTGTAGAACATTTAAATGCTTTTAATATGATTATAAGTCAACTTGCATTAGTAGATGTTAAGATAAAAGAGGAAGATAAATGCATTTTGATGCTTTTTTCTTTACTTGAATCTTGGGAAAATCTATTTGTTTCCATAAGTGGTGGTGGTACAGAACCGAAGATGGACAGTCTCATTGCAATACTTCTTTTAGAAGAGATGAGAACAAATTCCATGAATGTGGGCTCCCAAGATGCCTTGCATGTCCGAGGAAGGTCCAAAGAAAAATGAGGGCCTAAAGGGGATAAGAAGAGAGACAAGTCTAAAGGATGTTCTAAAACCCTTGAGAAGAGCAAAGTAAACTATTGGAATTGTGGTAAGAGAGGGCATGTTAAGGAGTGTAGAAACAAGAAAAAGATTTTAGATATTTCCACAAAAAAGTCCTCAAAAGATGGTGATTTTGATGCTTTGTTTATTTCTTCTAACACTATTAGTTATGATGCTTGGCTTATTGATTTAGGTTGATCCTACCATATGACTCCTCAAAAGGAGTGGTTTACTTCATATTCAACTTATGATGGGGGAGAATTTTTCCTTGGTGATAACATCACAAAGAAGATTGTTGGTAAGGGAAAGGTAAATTTGTGTTTTAGTGATGCAAGGGTTAAAACACTTGATCATGTTTTACATATTCCAGGACTTGCAAGAAATTTACTTTTAGTATCCAAGTTGAATGATTTTGGAATGCATGTGAAATTTGATAAGTCTGGTTGCAGGTTAGTAAGAGGGAGTTTGGTGATTGCTAAAGGATCCTGGACAGGGACTTTATTTAGGCTTAATGCCTCCACTTTTTTGTAATTTTTCCAATGTATCTGGCATTGAAAATGCATGTATGTTGTGACACCATAGATTGGGTCACATAAGTGAAAAAGGTATTAACACTATTTTGAATAAAAAATTGGTTGACAATCTTTCTAATTATTCTATCAGTAAAAATGATTTTTGTGAGCATTATGTGTTTGGTAAAAAAAATAGATCATAATTTCCTAATGGGATTAATAAAGCTAAGAGATTATTAGAGATCATTCATTCAAATGTGTTTGGACTAGTGGATGTTGACTCTATTATCACCTGAAATTGCACCTTGTTGAAGCTGATGTTCAACACCTCAGTGTAACATGGGAAGACCTCTAGAGCTGTGGGTCACTTATAAACAGAGGTCAACCTCCGGAGAAGGTCGGCTTCCTTTGGTATCACCTAACTACTGATCTTGTAAAGGGAAGGGAGAAGGACAACATAAATTAGAAAACTACTCCTATGGTGATACACCCAATTTGTTCAAACATGAACAACTGCTTAACACACAATTTTCAATCAACTAGTGAAAGCTGATATGCACAACTCAATACTCATATGATATTGCATGAATGCTTTATAAGAAAGCTATGATACATATAGTCCTAGAAGGATGATAAATTCTCCTCACAACTAAAACTGTTTGCATCACTAACATAACCTATAACCTGCAATATACACACATCCTCTGCTTAAAAGTGCTAATAATGAGACAATTAACAAGGAATGAAAGAAACTCACATGTAAATTTATCAATCATTCAACACACTCAATGAAACAGATAACTGAGAAGGCAAAAGTTGCTTTCTTTATTGATCTCCAAAGGTGAAACTGTACATATAATATCTATAAATGAGTTACAAAACTCAGTATTCTCCGCTAAGGACACTCAGAAATCACAAAAGCAGAAATAATACCAGTAAGAACTGTCTGTAAAAAGGAAAAAAAATTCCATATATACAAAAGAGTGTCGGCCCCTTAGGGCCTACAAAAAATATCCGCGTTCATAAAGATCTGCCCCCAGATCTTTTGGATGGAGTTAATGCTGCGTCCCTGCTGTCCATGTCGGTGTGAAGTCGCTCTAGGAATGACCTCCTTGATCTTTTGCAACTACCGCATTCACTTTTGGTCCTCGTGTCCCTCGTCTTCGAATCTCCCTGTCGAGTTGCTTGAATGCTTCTGAGCTCAGAGCCGATCCACATCGCTTTCATTTAGTTGATCTTCCTCAGAGGGGTCAAACTACCACGACTCTCTTGTAGCTTCCTCTGATTGGTTGAACAAATGCTTCATGGGGTGCCAGACGGTCAAAGGTCCTTTAGACAAAAATCGTAGGTCGGTGAGACACTAATCATGTCTCCCCGATGCGATTATGCTCTTATAGTAGCTATCGGCATAACACAACTATCGGTGAGAGTTCATAGCGAGCCCAAAAGTCATATCGACATTCACCTTTGTCATCGCCCAGAGCATCGACAAGACATTTCACTTTCGGGAAGACCTCATGGCGAGCCCTCAGGAGTCATACTGCTATCCCTTTCCATCGCTTAGTCATCCGCATTCAGCAAGAGCTCCTTCAGTCGGCAGGAGGTCATACCGATCTTTGTGAGTTATACTGCGAGCTCACTTCATCTTCGGCAAGACCCTATCGAGTCGGCGAGACATCATGGCGAAGCCATCTTGCTTCGGCGGGAGCTTACCTTCCTCTTCACAATGATCAGAGAGACTTATAGTGTCAGGGAGACTTCTCCCAAACTTCAAAATGTTATACCGAAGGCACCCCCTGTCGGCAGGACCTTCGTCAATTCGCTGAAACATCTCCCCGAGCTCCTACATGTTTGGAAAGACCCTACATGGGTCGGCAAGACGTTACACCAGGGAATTTCATTTCGGCGAGACCTTTCGCATCGGTGAGACCTCTTAGCGAGCACAAACCACTTTCCCCGAGCTCAAAGATTTCTTTCGATGAGACATTGGCAAGTCGGGAAGACTTCACGCCGAAGCCCCATCATTATACCAATGTGCTCCTCCATCGACAAGACACCCATGTGTCGGTGAGACTTCCTACCGAAGGGAAAACACTATACCGAGACCCTTCATTCTTCGGCAGGACCTCCAACTTTCGCCGAGACATCACAGCGACTTGTAAAACTTTCTTTGGCGCCGAACTCACCCTCTTTCGGCAAGACCCCATCGGGTCGGTGAGACATCATGGCGAGTTCATCTTGCCGCCGAGACCTCATGTCGAAGTCAACACTTTCTCCCCGAAGACGGCCTTGTGAACAACTGTCGGGGAGACCTTTATGTATCGGCAAGACCTCATGCTGAAGGAAAAATCCTTCAGTGAGCTCGCTATCGGCGAGACTCTACATGGTCGCCGAGACCTCCTGTCGAAAGCAAACCGTTTCCCTTGGCGCCAACTTTGTGAGATATTGTCGGTGAGACATCCCAAGCGAAGAGATACACAAGACTTATGGCGACCCAAATGTCTTGGCGACTGGTTTATCAACCACATAGAACACACTGCTAGTCAGCAAGACAACAAAGGGGTCTTGTCGACTTTCTTCTCTGATGGATTTTTTGCAAAAACTGACTGAGGCATACTTTTCAAATGAGCTCCTTGTGAAATGTCATCAGATGCATGACCTAACCCTCGATGCAAATGTCCCATTTGGCCCCTTATGAACATCTCAAACATAATCTATCTTGCCTGATTGAGCCCATAGGTGAAAATTGGGTAACATTTCTGGCGACCTTTGCTGGATGTTTGCCTGCTAAACATAAAAACCAGTAGCCTAAGCTTGTCCATTGGGCATGGAGTCATTAGGAAAACTCAGAAAAATTCAAAAATAGTTCGCACATGGCTACAACTCGCTTGAGACTCATAGAACACCATAGATTGCCAAAACGACAAAACAGGAGAAACTGAAAAGAAGCTATTTATTGTGCTGGAACAACACTTAGGGAATGAAACAATAATCAAACTAAAGTGCAAAAACACTTATTGAAAACATAAAACCTAAACTAATATGTACAAAGGCGGAACTTATCAAACCTCAAAACAAGGCTTGATGTGTATCCCATTGACTGGGATAGGAAGCACTTCACCCTTAGTTGTGGCCAGTTGGTAAGCATTGTGTTCTTTGCAGTTTTTGATGATAAATGGACCCATCCACATGTTGTCAAACTTGGTGTGATGGCTTGGCCTGCTTTTTAGAACATCCCATTTGAGCACAAGATCTCCCACCATGAAATCTCTTGATCTAGTTTTCTTATCAAATGTTATCTTAGTCAGGATTTGCTGACGTTCCATGCTCTTCATAGCCTTGTTTCTAGCTTCTTCTAACTCCATCAACTGAGTATATCTTAAGGAAAGTGGGTCAGTCGGTTCAAATGGGAGCAGCTGACTGGCAATATCCAAGGCGAGCAACTCAATAGAGATAGACAATTTTGCTTCTTTACCGTATACCAACATGTAAGGCGAGTTCCCAATCACCTTCTTAGGGGTAATTCTATCTGCCCAAAGAGCAATCTTTAGCTTAGCATGCCAATCCCTCTGATTGCTTTAAAGCGTCCTTTTGATAATATTAATCAAATTTTTATTAGTGGACTCTGCAAGTCCGTTGCCCTGAGGATAATAGTTGGAACTTGTGTTCAAGTAAATGCCATTCTTCAATGCCCAATCACCAACCTTCAAACCAACAAATGCCAGGGAATTGTCAGAAATTATAGAATCTGGGACTCCAAATCTGCAAACCATGTCTTCATAAAAATTCAACACTGTTGTTTCATTGGCTTCCTTCAGAGGCAAAGCTTCTGTCCATCGTGTAAAGTAATCCGTTGCTGTGATAATCCACCGATGGCCTGCACTTGAGGGTGGATTAATTTCCCCTATGAAGTCAATTCCCCACTTCATAAACGGCTGCTCTATCTGAATTGGTTGCAATGGCAAAGCAGCAAGCTTTTCTTTTCCTGAAAACAAGGCACATTTGGAACATCTCCTGACATATGTATGCGCATCTTTGAACAAGTCAGGCCAATAATAGCCTACTCTTAAAATCTTATAGGCTGTTGTCCTCGCAACATAGTGACCTCCAGAGGGTCCGTCATGGAACTCATGTAATATTTGATCCACTTGATCATTATCAATACACCTGAGCAGTACTCCACTGTGACATTTCCTATACAACACATCATCAATCAAGACGAAGGGAATAGACTGAAGTTGGTAGTACCTCCTCTTCGTTCTGTTCAGATTAGGTGGACATTCCCCGGCTCTTAATAAATGTGACATTTCCTGCAACCAGTTGGTAGCTTCGTCATCTGTTGTCCCAACATTGACCAAAACCGAGTCTCGTTGATCCTCTACTGTTGAAAAGTATTCATTAGCCAGTTGTTGGCATAAACCCTTACCCCTTACCAATTTAGTAACCTGGATATCCACATCTTACTCCATAACTCTTGTGATCCATCCAGCTTGTTTTTCACTTAAATATTTGCTGAGTAAGAATTCCTTCACGTTGGAATGTGCCACTAGAAGATGAATTTTGTTATGAGACAATAGATGTCTAAATTTCTTCAAACTTTTCACAACAGCCAACACATGTTTTTCTACGAAGGTATACTTCTGCTCATAGTCTTCCAGACCTTTACTGAAAAAAGCAATGGGCTGCTCCAACCATTCTACACTTTTTTGCAACAAGATTGCAAAGATTACATGAAAACTACCAAAAGCATATAAGGAAAAATCCTTACTGAAATCTGGGTTGACTAATGTTGGGGATAAAGCTAGCGCCTCCTTGATCTTTTGAAAACTGTCCCTTGCTTCTCGGGTCCATCTGAACTCTGCATTCTTTTTTAACATAGCCGTAAGGGGTTTTAGTAAGGCTGCTATATCAGGAAGAAATCTTCTGACAAAATTAATTTGACCAATGAAACTCTGAAGTCCTTTCTTATGCGGAGGTAAAGGCAACTCTAGGATTACTGCAACTCTTTTAGGATCCACTGTGATTCCTTCCCTGGATACAACATACCCAAGAAGATTTCCCTCATGGACAAAGAAAACACATTTCTTGGGGTTCAATGATATACCAAACTCCCGACAACGTTAAAAAAATTGCCTCAAATGGTCCATGTGGTCTGTTGTCTTCTTGGAATAGACAATGATGTCATCAAAATATACTAAGACAAACTTATACATTAAGTTGCTAAAGGCCATGTCCATAGCCTTTTGGAAGGTTGCTCCAGCATTAGACAAACCAAATGGCATTTTCTTGTATGCCATTGTGCCCCATTTTGTGGTGAATGCAGTTTTAAATTGATCTTCTTCTCTTACCAAAATCTTGTTATAACCAGAATATCCATCCAACAAAGAAAAACGTTCAGAACCTGGCACACATTGAAGAATTTTCTCCATAGATGGAAGAGGGTGCCTGTCCTTTAATGAAGTTTATTCAAATCACGGATGTCCACACATAATCTAAGCTCCCCTTCCTTCTTCCTGACCGGAACTAGATTTTCAACCTAGCTAGTATGCTTAATGGGAAAGATAATCCCACTTTCTATAAGCCTGAAAACTTCTTTCTGCATTACTGGCTCCAGTTTGGGATTAACTGGCCTTTGTTTCTGCCTTATGGGTTTGGCTGTTGGTTCCAATTCTATTGTATTCCGTGCAAGATGTGGATCAAATCCCTTCAAATCTCCATATTCCTAGGCGAATATGTCAATGAATTCTTGGAATAATTGCAGAAAAGACTGCTTTTCAACAGCAGTGTTTATTTTTCCTATCTTGAGGATTCTCTTGGGCGCAATTTCTAAGTCCTCATAATGATCTTTCTGAACTAATAAGTTGGCTTTATTACTTTTAGCCTGATCATCAGAGTTGAAAATACTTTCTAAGGTGACCAAACCTTTAGGCAACTTGTTATTCTTCAATTGCAGTACCTAGTCTCCATACTGTTGTTTAATTCTCTCCTGGTTTGATGCTGCAAACACGTCTTCTTCAAGTAGAAACTACAGAATCTGCTCATCGCTCTCAAAGACCTGCCAGTTAACATTGTTATCAGGGACGGAAGGCCTGATAATAAATTTGATGTGCTACTGATTACACTCCTTTCTTACACTGTTCAGAATGTCAAATTGAGCTCCCACAACTGCTAATCTATCAACATGCTGATTCTGGTTTTTGGGAATTGAAATGATATTGAAAGCCTCAAAACTCTCAACGAGGTCCCAAACCCTGTGCTTATATAATTTAAGAACATTATTTTTGATAGCATTTAGGCCTCTAACTTGATTTACTACCAATTCACTGTCTCCATGCACCTTCAGACACTTAATTCCACATTTCCTTGCCCATTCCAGCCCTTGAATGAGACCTTCATATTCTGCTGTGTTATTAGTGCATGAAAACACAAACCTAAAGGCTGAATAATATCTTTCAGCTCTTGGGGAGACCAATAATGCACCCCCACCAGTGCCATGCCTGCTCCTTGAGCCATCAAAATACATTTCCCAGACCCCGTCTTGCTGATCACAATCATTCACTGGTCTCTTAACCAAGTTAGGCATCACTACATCAGCTTCTTGAAACATGTAGTTACCCATACCAGCATCTGACACCAAGTCACTTTTAGTACTAGAAGTTTGGCCTGCTGCCCACTCATCTAGAAGTATATCAGGAATATCATTGACAACAATGCGAGGATCAAAGACAGCAGCATGCTCATCTTGTTCAAAAATTATGCAATTAGCATTTATTGCACTAGGTGTATAGGGTTCTATATTGTCTTTTGCAAGTAACTTAGACTTAATGGTTACTTTAGTTCCATACCTAGTACAGAACAACATATGAGACCAGTCAGAAGAAAGGTATCCCCCTATTTTAGCCGTAAACTCTCTTGACAAACATACCCCAAAATATGGAGGCACATCTGCCACGTAAATGTCTAGGGAAATTGAAAAATTAGGGCAAGCATGCAGAGTTAAGCTAGCATCTTTGATAAGTCCCACTATATTAATAGATGAGCCATCCAACTGGACTACTCCCTTTTCTAAAGGTTCATACCTTAAACCTAACTGATCAGCTACTCACTTGGGCATCACAGAACAGGTAGCTCCACTATCTACCATACAATTGTGCACTAAATTTTTCCCAATAATCAATGAAACATAGAACGGAGGAGGTCTCATGTTCTTACCTTGAATCGTAGATTTCTCTTTGCTGCTATAATTAGAAAATTTCCCTTGATCATCATTAGTCATTACAACCTTTTGGGAATCAACAACAACTTGCTCAGGATTCGCGTTTTCAGATAGTGCCTTTTTTAGTAGATCAGCCTGTCCAGGAATGCTTAAGGAATCCCACATGGTTATATTCACATTTATCTTCTTCATGTTGTCCACAATGTTGTAAGGCACAGTTAGAGGTACCTTCTGAGGTACTTTGGCAGCAACCGATTCTTTATTCTTGTGAGGCTGCTCATTGACTGGTAAGGCAGTAGTTCCTTTTGGTATATTTAGAACAGGTGTGAATGATGCTCCTACAGTTGCAGGCCCCTTGGTTCTATCAGCTGATTGCTCCATCTCTAGAGCTCTTTTCTTAGCTCGTGTATTGGCTACAATTGGTGAATCAACATTCACACCACAAAACTCTTCACTTTGCCAATTTAAAAATGCAGTCTCATTCAAATGTATATCCGATTGTTGTTTAGGTATATTAGCAGGTGTATCTGGCTGTGGACCAACAACGTTTTGGACCATAAATGCCTGATTAACTACCCCATTTGAGCATGAGGCTGGGTTATGTGCTTGATTACACGAATGACACCATTCATTTTCTATCACAAGGTTATTCTAGGCTAGAACCATATCTTTCACTGGACTTGCAGCATTGAGAGGAGCTGGATTATAAGATTGGAATGGTGTTTGGTTAACATTTTTCCTCTGATAACCACCTTGATAGGGTTGCCTATTTTGCTGATACTGATATCCCTGATTTTGATAAGATTGATTAGTATTCTGACCTTGCTATTGGTTCAGCCTTGCCCCTTGATTTTGTTTCTTCATGCTGGTCAACTCATTTCCCATAGTTTGCAAAATGCTTTCTATCTTATGCTGACTAGACTTAATCTCTTGCAATTCGCTTGATGGTCTTGCAGCTGACACTCCCTAGCCCACAACAATGGGGTATGCTGGAAAAGCAGGTAAAGGGGCAAAAGATGGCATTTGCAATGGCATATCTGATTGAATTTCAAGGAAATAGGGCATAAGTGGCCTAGGTGCTAACTTGCTTGCCTGAATGAGGTTATTTTCTACCTTAATAGCTATGTTATAGGCCTGAGGTAAAGAAACACCCCCCATGGACTGTATCATGACTGAGATATCACTATTCAAACTTTTCAAATAGTATAAAAATGCATAATCAGCAGAAGGTCTTACCTTAGTAGGTATTATGTTCCAAGTCTTTTGAAATTAGATATTGAAGTCTGCCATTTGTTCTTGTGGGGCTCTTTTGATGGTTTTTAACTACTCTACCAAAGACAGGTGATCAGATTTTTCCTCAAAAAATCTCGTAAATTCATCACCAAGCTCATCCCGTGTTCTTATAGAACCCACTGGCAAGCTTCTAAACCATTCCAACGCCTTCTTCTTGAAAGATGTAGCCATCAATCTCACAGCTACATTTTCTTGTGTCACATGATGCACATTGTACAGTGCTGCCACATCTCTGATATGCTCAAAAGGTGTCACTTGTCCTTCTCCAGTGAACTCCGGTAACCCTTTTAGCGCTGCTAATGGAATATCATCATGTGGCGCTAGATTAAGGGGACTACCCTTGTTGAATGGTACGAAAGTAAAGGCCCTTGGCACTGCCATTGAGCTGGAATGCGTTGGTATGCTTGTTGAAGCAGAACTCGAACTTGGCTGAAAAGTATTTGCTGTAGCAAAAATACTATTTGTGGAACAATTGAAAGCCCCAAATGAGGAGGCAGAAAGCTCTGTTCTAAGAGTAGGAGATGTTGAACGCCTAGCTAGAGGATCTCTTTTTCTTCTCCTTTCATATGCAAGCAGTGCCTTATTACTAATGCTAGGTGGTGTCGACTGAACTCTAGGAGAAGGAACAGTCCTTCTGAGAGTTCTCCCTCTTCTTCTTGGAGGAGACAAATGTAAAAACTCTACAGCTTTTGAACTTCTAGTTTCTACTTTTCTCATTGAAATAAACACGTTGATCCTTTCCTCCCCGTAGAGTCGCCAGATATTCTTAAAAACAACCTCTAAAAGGCCATTAGCTCACAGTTAGCACATCAAGACAGCAAGACTTAGGATTTTACTTCTAACTCTGTCCCACCGGGCGTGCCAAAATTGTTATCACCTGAAATTGCACCCTGTTGAAGCTGATGTTCAACACCTCAGTGTAACATGGGAAGACATCTAGAGCTGTAGGTCACTTATAAACCGAGGTCAACCTCTGGAGAAGGCCGGATTCCTTTGGTATCACCTAACTATTGATCTTGTAAAGGGAAAGGGAGAAGGAGAACATAAATTAGAAAACTACTCCTATGGTGATACACCCAATTTGTTCAAACATGAACAACTGCTTAACACACAATTTTCAATCAACTAGTGAAATCTGATATGTACAACTCAATACTCAAATGATACTGCATGAATGTTTTATAAGAAATCTATGATACATACAGTCCTAGAAGGATGATAAATTCTCCTCACAACTAAAACTGTTTGCATCACTAACATAACCTATAACCTGCAATATGCACACATCCTCTGCTTAAAAGTGCTAATAATGAGACAATTAACAAGGAATGAAAGAAACTCACATGTAAATTTATCAATCATTCAACACACTCAATGAAACAGATAACTGAGAAGGCAAAAGTTGCTTTCTTTATTGATCTCCAAAGGTGAAACTGTACATATAATGTCTGTAAATGAGTTACAAAACTCAGTATTCTTCGCTAAGGACTCAGAAATCACAAAAGTAGAAATAATACCAGTAAGAACTGTCTATAAAAAGGAAAAAAAATGCCATATATACAAAAGAGTGTCAGCCCCTTAGGGCCTACAAAAAATATCCGCGTTCATAAATATCTGCCCCTAGATCTTTTGGATGGAGTTAATGCTACGTCCCTGCTGTCCATGTTGGTGTGAAGTCACTCCAGGAATGACCTCCTTGATCTTTTGCAACTACCACATTCACTTCTGGTCCTCGTGTCCCTCGTCTTCGAATCTCCTCGCCGAGCTGCTTGAATGCTTCTGAGCTCAGAGCTGATCCACGTCGCTTTCATTTAGTTGATCTTCCTCAGAGGGGTCAACTGCCATGGCTCTCCTGTAGCTTCCTCCGATTGGTGGAACAAATGCTTCATGGGGTGCCAGACGATCAAAGGTCCTTTAGACAAAAATTGCAGGTTGGTGAGACACTAATCATGTCTCCCCGATGCGATTATGCTCTTATAGTAGCTATCAACATAACACAACTATCAGTGAGAATTCATAGCGAGCCCAAAAGTCATATCAACATTCACCGTTGTCATCACCCAGAGCATCGGCAAGACATTTCACTTTCGGGAAGACCTCAGGGCGAGCCCTCAGGAGTCATACCGCTATCCCTTTCCATTGCTTAGTCATCCGCATTCAGCAAGAGCTCCTTCAGTCGGCAGGAGGTCATACCGATCTTTGTGAGTTATACTGTGAGCTCACTTCATCTTTGGCAAGACCCTATCAGGTCGGTGAGACATCATGGCGAAGCCATCTTGCTTCGGCGGGAGCTTACCTTCCTCTTCACAATGATCGGCGAGACTTCTCCCCGACTTCAAAATGTTATATCAAAGGCACCCCCTGTCGGCAGGACCTTCATCAATTTGCTGAAACATCTCCCCGAGCTCCTACATGTTTGGAAAGACCCTACATGGGTCAGCAGGATGTTACACCGGGGCATTTCGTTTCGGCGAGACTTTTCGCATCGGTGAGACCTCTTAGCGAGCACAAACCACTTTCCCCGAGCTAAAAGATTTCTTTCGGTGAGACATTGGCAAGTCGGGAAGACTTCATGCCGAAGCCCCATCATTATACCGATGTGCTTCTCTGTCGGCGAGACACCCATGTGTCGGTGAGACCTCCTGCCGAAGGGTAAACACTATACCGAGACAATTCATTCTTTGGCAGGACCTCCAACTTTCGCCGAGACATCATGGCGACTTGTAAAACTTTCTTTGGCGCCGAGCTCACCCTCTTTCGGCAAGACACCATTGGGTCGGTGAGACATCATGGCGAGTTCATCTTGCCGCTGACACCTCATGTTGAAGTCAACACTTTCTCCCCGAAGATGGCCTTGTGAACAATTGTCGGGGAGACCTTTATGTATTGGCAAGACCTCATGCCGAAGGCAAAATCCTTTGGCGAGCTCGCTATCGGTGAGACTCTACATGGTCGCCAAGACCTCTTGCCGAAAGCAAACCATTTCCCCTGGCACCAACTTTGTGAGCTACTGTTGGTGAGACATCCCAAGCGGAGAGATACACAAGACTTATGGTGACCCGAATGTCTTGGCGACTGGTTTATCAACCACATAGAACGCACTGCTAGTCGGCAAGACAACAGAGGGGTCTTGGCGACTTTCTTCTCTAATGGATTTTATGCCAAAACTGACCGAGGCATACTTTTCAAATGAGCTCCTTGTGAAATTTCATCAGATGCACGACCTAACCCTTGATGAAAATGTCCCATTTGGCCCCTTATGAACATCTGAAACATAATCTATCTTGCCTGATTGAGCCCATAGGTGAAAATTGGGTAACAGTCTCTTTTGGAAAATCTCAACATTATGTTACTTTCATTGATGATGTGTCAAGATACACCTGGATTTATTTTATGCATGCAAAATATGAAGTTTTCACTAAGTTTAAGGAATTTAAAGCCTTAGTTGAGAATCAAACAAATTATAAGATAAGGATGTTGAGATTTGACAATGGGGGTGAATACTGCTCTAGGGAATTTGATGAGTTCTGTAAGCATGTAGGTATTGTTCGAAAAAATACTACACCTTATACACCTCAACAAAATGGGGTAGCAAAAAGAATGAACCAAACCTTAATGGAAAGAGAAAGGAGCATGTTGAGTGGTGCTAAGCTTGATAGATGCTTTTGGGCATAAGCTATAAGTATTGCATGTTATTTGGTTAATAGGTCTCCTTGTTCAACTCTTGCTGATAAAACTCCTTATGAAGTGTGGATAGATAGAAAGCCTTTTGTTTCAAATTTAAGGGTCTTTGTTTGTGAGGATTTTGTTCATGTACCTCAAGACAAGTGTTCTAAGTTGGATCCAAAGAACAAAAATTCATCTTTGTTGGTTACGACGAGAATGTAAAGGTTATAAGTTTTGGAATCCACTAACTCAAAAAATGGTTTTCTCTAGAGAATTTCTAGGGAGTTTAAATCTTACTCAGGTGAAGAAAAACCAAAGGAGAAAGATAAGACAAAAGCAGTGCACTTCGAGACAAAGATTAAAAAGCAGGAAGATGCACATGTGGAAGAACAACCATATGGATTTGAGGATGGAGAAGAAGAAGAGGGTTTAGAGAGTTCAGATGATGTGCAGGATGAGCATGAAGAAGAACAAGAGCAACAAGAGCCCCTTACTCCTACCTTGAGAAGATCCACAATGAAACAAAATCTAGTTGAAAGGTATAGCCCATCCAATTTTCATTGTGCATTTGCTTTGTTGAGTACTAGCGGTGAACCTATATCCTACAAGGAGGCTCTTTCTTTAGAAGAAAGTGAGTCTTGGATGTAGGCCATGTAGGAGGAGATGATGGCTTTGGATAGTTGTGATACCTAGGATTTTGTGAGTTTTCCCAAAGGAAGGAAGCCCATTGGATGCAAGTGGGTATTTAAAAAAAAATGGAGCAAATGGTTGATTAGAGTGGTACAAGGCCCTAGATTGGTGGCCAAGGGCTACTCCTTGAGAGAGGGAGTTGATTTTGGTAAAATTTTCTCTCTTGTTGCTAAGTCAACTTCTATTAGATTCCTATTATCTATTGTTGCTACTTATGGTTTTGAAATATAGCAAATGGATGTTAAAATTTCTTTCTCGCATGGGGATCTTGAGGAAGAAATTTATATGACACAACCTGGCAGTTTTGTTGTGAAGGAAAAGAACACTTGGTTTACAAGTTAAAGAGATTTTTATATGGTTTGAAAGAGTCACCTAGGATATGTACCAGAAGTTTGATGCCTTTGCATTGAAGTTTGGGTTTTTTAGAAGTGAGGAGGATCATTGTGTTTATATTAAGGTAATTGATGATCATATTCTAATCATTTTCTTGTATGTTGATGACATGTTGTTTATGGGTAACAACAAGGTGATGATTAAGGAGCTTAAGAATCAAATTTCTGGCACATTTTATATCAAGGATTTGGGGGCTACAAAATATATTCTTGGGATGGAGATCAATAGAGATTGGGTTAACAAAAAGCTTTGGTTAAGTCAAAGTAAGTATGTTAATACTATTTAGTAGAGGTTTAATATGCATGATTGTAAACTAGTAAATATTCCATTTCCAGTTGGTACTAAGTTGAGTTTAGACATGTTTCCTAGTTTTGATGATGATTTTGAAGAGATTTATAACATTCCTTATGCTGGTGTCTTTGGTAGTTTAGTGTATGCAATGGTTTGCACTAGACTAGATATAGCCCAAGTAGTGGGATTTTTTAGCAGGTTTATGTCTAACCGTGGTAAAGAGCATTGAAATTTTGTTAAGAGGGTGTTTAGATATTTGTGTGGTACTTGTAGATTCTAAGCTAATGTATTGTAAACTTGGTAGAACCTACTCAATTTAAAGGTTTAATTGGCTGAACAATCCACTTTACATTGCTTAAGACCACATTAAATTTTCAACCCAAGGCTTGTAAGCTTATGATGGTGCAACATTATATATTCCTTCATGGACTTAAGGCTACATAAACTATCCTACTTAAGTTATTCTACTTGCTGGAAATTCACAAAATTGCAAAATAGTAAAAGCATAAACCAGAACTAGTTGCTATAGGTACCTATAGCTTAGAATGTAACTAAACCGTTGCCAATAAAATAATACTGTATCAATTGAAAACTTAATAAAAAATAATGAATCAATTGAACTATCCTCCAGAATGCTACTAATAACCATTACATGCATATTCATAGCTTGCATTCATTCACAATAAGCAAGAGATGAAATTCTAATTAACTTGCATATGATTCATGAAACAGTGATAAACTAATAACAACTATTAACATAAATAAATAATTGGAAGATGAAGTGAAGAACAATACCTTGAGTGGCCTACTCAAGTAACTGTTCCCACTTTAACTGAACTCAATCTAGCTAATAGATTCTACGCATCCCATAAAATTAACTCCATTCATTACATATTGTAAAAGATTACAAAAGATCTTTCCACATATTGGACTCAATCATTTGGAATCTTTTTCATGTCTTGAAACTGAAAGTAACTGATAACATAAAATTGAGAAAAACCAACTAACTATCCTACGGATTCAACCAACAACTATATACAAGCTTGAGGGAATCTTTATTAAATTTAAGCAACAACTAACTAAAATTATTAACTCCACTCCCAGATAATAAAGCATAACATTAAGACTTGAATTATTCAACCTATAATTGAAAAGGAAAGAGAATCCTATCAGAACTAGAACTCTATCAAAATAGAATTGTATGAAAACATACAACCACTTGTCAAAAGTCCATAAGTGAAGGAGACCTCTTCTTCAACATTTATTAAATTGGTTGTTATAACACACGTCCAACCTTCATTAAGTGCCTTTGATCAACAATCACCACGTTCAGCTTAACCTGGAGCTTCCCCTTGTTTCGGTGTCCAGTCATTCCTTTTGCTACAAGTTCATCTCACAACTACTACACCATGGTTCCTCTTTAGCTGCAAGCAATTTGTAGACATGTAAAATTGACTTAACACTTATCACAAATTCAAAATGTCTCGGAACGACCCAAAAATGACTCGGAACAACTCTGAATCAACTCGAAACATCTCAGAACGACCCTAAAATGACTCAGAACTACTCTGAATCAACTCAAAACATCGTGGAACGACCCCAAAATGACTCAGAACAACTCTGAATAAACTCAGAACATCCCAGAACGACCCTGAAATGACTCATAACAACTTTGAATCAACTTAGAACGTCTTAGAACGACCCTAAAATGACTTAGAACAACTCTAAATCAACTCAGAACATCTCAGAACGACCCCAAAATGACTCAGAACAACTCTGAATCAACCTGGAACAACTCAGAATGACTCTGAATCAACTCGGAACGAGTCTGAATCAACTCAGAATATCGCTGAATCAACTCATAACATCTCATAACATCTCGGAAACATCTCGAATCATCTCAAAATCATCCCACGACATCTCATAACACATCAAACGATATTGAACGACATCCAAAACCCTATTTCCTCTATTAATTAAATAATACCACATTATTTAATTAATTCACTTTTTCATCATTCTCAAAAAATTAAATAAATATTGTTTATTTAATAAAGTCTTGAAAAACCTAATTCTACTATTAATCAAATAATACAACGTTATTTGATTAATTCACATTTCATCATTTTTGTCCAATTAAATAAATTACTATTTAATAAAGTCCTAATAAAGTCCTAATTTTATCTTATGTCATCCTGATTAGTCAAATAACACCAATTATTTGATTATGTCACTAATTCACCTTGTTCCTCAAAATTAATTGAATTATTAAATCATAATAATTTAATTATCATATTTTCCCTCCAAAATTTGAATAATTAAATCAAACTAAATCAAACTATTCAAATTATCAAAAATCAAAATCAAATAAAAATGGAATTAATTAATTAATATTCCTCACCCATTTTTTGATTGAGAAAATTATGGATTGCTAACTAAGCAATCTATTTTGCTAACTAACCAATCTGATTTTGCTAACTCAACCATCTAATTCCTAATTCAACCCTAACTAATCAATCAATTGCTAACTAAGCAATCAAAATCCTAACTAGCCAATCTATTCTTCAATCACCCTAATTGTGCAATCAACTTTGCACAATATCTTCATGTCTAAATCCTCTCAACTCATTTTGACCGTTGATCTGGATATTCTCCAATGCGATCTTGACCGTTGGTTCAAAATTTCTTTTTTCTATATAACAAGCCTTTCTCTTCACAAATATGGATCGAAATTTCAACTTACCTTATGCAACAAAGTGTTGTTGCAATCACCATTAATAGAGCTTCAACCTTTTTACTCAACCAAGCATCGATCATCAAGCTTTTGCACGTAAGCAATGGAGGCTTTGCAGTGATACAAACAACCCAACATCATGCAAATACACTCCAACATGGATGGCAATCTCTTCTTTTGTTATTTGAATTCGTTTTTTTAATCTTAGGATCTCATTTCATTCAAATAGCTTAGATTTGCACATTTCATGAGTGATGGAATATGATAGATTAAGTGTTTTTAATTAGATTAGTTTTTGATTTCAATCTTGCATTTGATCTTGATTTCGTATCATTTTCCTGATGGATTCCTTCCCCCTCACACATTCTGACACGCCCGATGGGACCTAGGTCCTCACTAACATTTTTATGAGCTAAGTTGAAAGTTACAGGGTTTTGGGAGCTTTCAGAGACATTTCACGGACTTCCCAGCAAAAGCTCATTTTTGACTGGCAAAATTTTTGAGCATTTGCAAAAGATCAGCGCCTTTTCCATGGGAACTGCACTTTTGTTTCAAAGAACCTTTATTTTTCATTTTTTCTGAGCTATTTCTTTTTTCTGGGTTTGCACCTGTACGGAAAATCTGATCTTTTTCCAGAATCCTGAGCTTTTGCAAAAAAAATATTGAGCTTTTGATTTTTCTTCTGAGCATTTGCTCTGGAAGACAAGTGCATGGATCCTGCACTATTGTAATGACCCTTCTTGCTAACTTATTGGTTGTTTTGCAGGAATTAATGGATTTTTATACAAGATTGTGAAAGATACTAACTTGTTTTGTGCAGAGAAGACGATCGGTCCAAGGTTTTTGAGATACCAATTATTTTTGCTTATTAACTTAGGAATCTCCATTTGGTGCTTAAAAATGAGCAACACAACTCTCACATTTCAAATTTGGTGATTTTAAAATAAACATTTTCAAAGCTTTCCAAAGTAGGAATCTCCATTTGGTGCTTAAAAATGAACAACACAACTCTCACATTTCAAATTTGGTGCTTTTAAAATAAACATTTTCAAAGCTTTCTAAAGTGGGAATCTCCATTTGGTGCTTAAAAATGAACAACACAACTCTCACATTTCTAATTTGGTGTTGTTAAAATGAACATTTTCAAAACTTTCTAAGGTAGAAATCTCCATTTGGTGCTTAAAATGAACAACACAACTCCCACATTTCCAATTTGGTGTTTTTAAAATAAATAATTCAAAGCTTTCTAAAGTAGGAATTCTCTTTTGGTGCTCATAAAAAGAACATAAAACACTTCAATTTTGGGCTCTAAAAATGAACATATTTTATGTTTTCATAATTAGGAACCTTTAAATTTGGTGCATAAAAAGAGCACAAAGCATTTTTACTTTGTTGATGCACGTATGATTTACATTTGTTGACCATTTAATGACCAGGCTTGATTTTCTTAGAAATATTTCAACTTTGGGGCTTAAAATGAACACAATGTTTTTGTTATTTTCACACCATTTCTATCTTAATTGCTTGATGTCCTGAACACTTCAATTGGTGCAAAGATGAAAAGAACATTTCATTTTTACTCACATATTCTTGGGGATAACACCGCTCAAGGTGTTTAAAATGAATCAATTTGCAATGAATTATCTTTTGTGCATGCATTGATTGGAAAGTTGAAGTGTTTTGTCTTCTCCCCTCGCACCATTTTGGCGATCTTGGGTGAGCGAAGAACATTTTTGAGCTTCGCATTTATTTTAAAGTTTTACCTTCTTAGAGGGCCTGTCTATTGAGACACATCCCGCACTAGAGAACTCATAGGCGACCCAAGCGATACTTTCGTTCTGGACTGCTATATAAATCTTTTGTGAGTGTGAGGAAAGTTCATCACTTGTCGGGTGCGGATGTCCTATACCAATGTATTCTTCCTCAGTATCCTTGTGATGCGTAAAAACCCAAAAGGGCTGGAAGGTTCTTAATTGAACAAAACGCCGCATGTGTAGGTGCCCAAAAATAATATCCCCAGAACATGACTAAGAGCCAATTGTTTTAGAAACCACCCTATTATCCAAAACATTCTTTGAAAGTGGTGCATCAGAATTTACTTCCGAGAAGTTACTTGCCAAGTCTGACTATAGGCCCGTGCCATAAGTCGCATGTAAAATCATCTCTTCGGAGCATGAGGCATGCCCACCTAAGAGGATGGTTTCTCTCCACTAGGGTTGTAATTGTTTGTTAATGTTAAACTTACCCAATTACATTAAAAAACAATTGTGACATCAAATTTTGTGTTTGACTTAAAGAAAAAGAACACATCAAAACAAACATTGAACAAGATTGTCAAACCACAAACCCTTTGAGTTAGTGGATACTTGTGAAAGAAGCCTTTTTTTTGCACTCCTTGAAAGGATTTATCCTTAAAAGGTTTCTGAACATTTCAGATTTATTTTTCAGGTTGCATTGATCAAAGTAAACACTTTGGTAACTATGGATTGGGTGTTGTGATTTCACAACTTGAGCTATAGACATTCAGGTCACATAAAGTCCATGCTTGTGAGTTAGTCCAGTGCTATTATATCATTTTCCATACTCAAAAACACAAAGGAAACAAACACAAAGAGGTTACACATTGCCATTCCAACTCACAATATTTTTGCTAAAACACTTAGGGGAAAAACAAATTGAAGTTGCTTATAAGGTCATTACTTGAACAAGACACTTGGAAAATCATATTGGTCACAAAAGTCTCACACCCATTATTCCCATACTACTTATTTGAAATTGAAATCCAAAAAAACATTAGGATCATTTCTCCACTCAAAAAGTCTATGATATCAACAGTTACTTGTAGCTTACAAATAGTTCAAGTATCTTTCCCACAACATATCCTCTAGACTAGGAAGTGGAATATCGACCCTAGTTCCTCAACATTTTGATTTCTGAAAAGTGGCCACATTCCAAAACAACACTCAAACTTTAGGGTTTTTGAGTTTCATAGCAAACCACCCCATACTACCACACCTTATGACCATTTGGTGACCCACAACTCTTGTTCAACAACTAGGCCTTGTAGCACCTATTATTCAAGCTAGTCTCACACACATTGAAAGTTCCCAAACTGACATCATCAACAGTTTGAGAACATTCATTTTTGAGAAAAATGAAACACCCCACCAATTTCTCACTGCATCAATCATCTTAAACGAGGCAGAAGAAAAAGAAAACATAGCAATTGGAAGACCCATATTACTACCTCCTGTGTGGCAATAGGTATTGAGTGACCTTATGATAGGGTATTGAACACCGTAAACCACCACACAAATACCTTATGACCATTTGGTGACCCACAACTCCCATTCAACAACCAAGGATTGCAACACCGATATTTCAACCAAGTAATGCACATATTGAAGGTGCCCAAATTGACATCATCAACAGTTTGAGAACGTTCATTTTTGAGAAAAATGAAACACCTCGCCAATTTCTCACTACATCCATCATCTTAGACGACGAAGAAGAAAAGGCGGACCTAGTAGTCAGAAGACCTATATTACCACCACCTGCGTGGAAATAAATATACATAACTCATGCTTTTTGGAAAGAAAAGATCCTTAGATCTGGAAAGAGAAAGATCCTTAAATGAAAGTCTATACTTAGGCTCTCAAAGAATCGCCCTACAAAAAAGTTTGCCAAAGGTTTCTTCTCAAGGAGATATCACAACCGTCAAAACCAGCTAGATCACTTCTATTTTTGTTTTGCACCAATAGGCCACGTCTTTTCAGGAGAATAGGAGTCAGAGAAAACAATCACAAAAATTTTGGTAATTGTTTATGAAAACCACGACGTCACAACAAAGAAAGAAAATGGAAGCGAACAAAACCAACACTAGTATCCCACCAACCAGTTTCATAAACGATGAAAGTAGCCCTTGGGGCTATAGGACAACTGATCTTGAAACACCACAAAAGAGTCCTATGTATAGAAATACCTTCAGTGAAGAGGAATTAAATTGCAAACAGAAGGAGGTAATTGAAAAAAACAACCAAGACCAACTCAGGCTGAACAAGCAATAGTAGCACAACTATATCAAGGAGGACCATCACAGTATGAACCACCAAACAACAATCCTCCTAGGAAGTATATACCTCAGAATACCTCAAACATGGACCCATCTCAAAACATTCAATGCCTTCAATAGGGTGGAACACAAGGTCCCCCTCCGAACAATCAATACCACCAACAAGGTGGACCATATGGTCCCCTTCTGAACTAGAAATACCAATCGCAAGGTGTGCCACAAAGCGCCCTTCCTCAGTCAACTCATTAACAAGGTGTCCCGATAATGCATCAACAGGGTAACCTTCAGTTTAGTCCTGCCTAGCAGCAAGGTGTGCCACAGAGCGCCCTTCCTCAGTTATCCTACCAACAAGGTGTCCCAATAGTGCATCAATAGGGTAACCTTTAGTTTAGTCGTGCCCAACAGCAAGGTGTGCCACAAAGCACCCTTCCTCAATCTTCCTACCAACAAGGTGTCCCGATAACTCATCAACAAGGTAACCTTCAGTTTAATTCTGCCCAGTAGCAAGGTGTACCACAAAGCACCTTTCCTCAGTCTTCCTACCAACAAGGTGTCCTGATAACGCATCAACAAGGTAACCTTCAATTTAGTTCTACCCAACAACAAGGTGTGCCACAGAGTGCCCTTCCTCAATCGTCCTACCAACAAGGTGTCCCAATAACGCATCAACAAGGTAACCTTCAATTTAGTCCTACCCAGTAGCAAGGTGTGCCACAGAGCGCCCTTCCTCAGTCATCCTACCAACCAGGTGTCCCGATAATGCATCAACAAGGTAACCTTTAGTTTAGTTCTGCCCAACAAAAAGGTGTGCCACAGAGCGCCCTTTCTCAATCGTCCTACCAACAAGGTGTCTCGATAACACATCAATAGGGTAACCTTCAATACACTTCATCTCAACAACAAGGAGCTAACCCTCCTTACACCCATCAAGGACCCAACCCATCATACGGCCAAAATAGTTACCAAGGTCTCATACCTTCACAATATCTGATATACAACCCAAACATGGTGAGACAACAAGGCTATTATACACATAACTCGCAAACAAACATGTCAAAAATGGACATGGAAATGAAGCTAGAAGCTGTCACCCAACAAGTAGCAGGCATGCAATCCAGAAAACAAAAGAAAACCTATACTATCCAAGAGATATGCCCATTCCCGTTCGATCAATCTGTCACTACAATACCCTTTCCAAAGAATTTTGAAATACCTAGGTTTGACAACAAATACAAAGGAAGAGGGGACCCAGTAGAGTATATACAAGATTTATCGATATCATGCATGGAAGTACAACACAATGACTCATACCTCATGAGACTATTTCCATGCAACCTTACAGGCCATGCTATGGAATGGTTCACCCATTTGACACCAACAGTCAAGACCTTCGATGAATTGTCTAAAAAATTCATAAGTTACTTCTCCTTCAACATTGAACAAGATGTCACCATTACAAGCTTATCCATGATCAAAAAAAATCAAGGAGAATTTTTTTATCTCATACCTATAACGATGGAGACACAAGGCTAGTAGATGTAAATGGCCCATTCCCGATAAGAAATTGGTAGACATATTCATTACCAACGTCTTACCTGAGATTAATTATCGGCTCACAATGTTATGTCCAGTAGACTTTGAAGAAACCATTGAGAAAGGATTGAATATTGAGAGATCCCTCATTGCAAGAGGTGCCCTTAAAATAAATAGCTCAAAAGAAAGTCCGTCTACTTCAAATGAGAAACCTAAAGTCTAGGCTAAAAACAAAAACATCACGAATGATGGAGTGGTTGATGCTAGAACACTATGGCCGTCACATAACATAGTTCAAAACAAACCACAGGTAGCACAAACAAGCTATGTTCCAAATAATGAACAAAACAACCAAAATACCTATCCCAAGAACAATCAGGTTGTGAACCCACAAATGAATCAGGGAGGGCAATAGAGGCAATACGATCAACCAAGAAGGCAATTCACAGTACTCGGTGAGTCACTAGAAACAGTCATGCACAAACTAGTGCAACAAAACCTCCTCAAAACTAATGATCGTCCAAACTATGAGGAACCTAGTTTCAAAACACCATGGTATAACGAGGACTTGTGTAACTTCCATATGATCAAAGGATGCACCACAAACAACTGCATGAGACTCATGCACCTTATCCAAGATTTAATAGACAAAGGGGAGGTAGATGTCAAAAATCATCCTAGGACTAAGGACCTACAAATATACTCAAACCCAATCTGAAACCATGCCAAAGGGAATGACAAAGGAAAGAAACAAGAGTACCATAATGTCAATTACACATATGGGGACACAGTTTTAGGAACCCTCTCACAATTTGATGATAATAGGGAAAACGTAGTAACTCTACAAGGAGAAGACAATAATTGTAATGTTACCACCCGCTGAGGAAGAGTTACAATTCAAGGAGCACCACCCAAACCTGCAATCAAGTCACCCAATGACTACAATATTGTGGAACAATTAAAGAAAACACCTGCCCTAATCTCAATTTTAGAGTTGTTAAAACTATCACCTGCCCATAGGGAAATACTTGAAAAGGCATTGGAAAAAATAGTCCCTGAGGACCTCAATCCTAGTCAGTTCCAAGCTATGGTTGGTAAAATCACACAAAGTAATCACTTAATATTTTCTGAGAAAGATCTACCCCAAAGAACATTCCATAACCAAGCCCTCTACATAGAGGTTGGTGTTCATAAAATCATGGTCAAACGAGTACTGATAGATAATGGTGTAGGTTTAAACATCTATACCTTAAAATTTGTCAAATAGCTGGGGTATTCTGACGATGTGATTGAAAAAGGAAAAAGTATCACAATAAGGGCCTATGATGATCTAGAAAGAAATTCTGAAGGATTAGTCAGGTTACCAGTGTAGATAGGGCCAGCCCTAACAAAAACCACTTGTCAAGTACTGGATCTTGAGCTGCCATAAAACCTCCTCCTGGGATGACCTTGGATCCATGCCTTACAAGTAGTCCCATCCACTTTTCATCAATTCCTAAAGTTCCCCCATGAAGGAAAAGAGGTAACACTATATGTCGATCCTGCGCCTTTTCATTTTTGTGCCAAGTTAGAGGAGAAATACAATAAAATCCAGTGTGTTCCTAGCAATGACATATCATTCCACTCCTTTTCTTATGTTGACCCTTCAACACTTCCATCTACCTCAACCAAGAACATCTCAAGTGACCAACCGAAAATGGAAGCCAATATTCAGAGACTTGACAAGGGAAATGGGAATTACTTTTTCAACCAAGCATTTTGTATCGGCATGCTTCTGCCAACACCCAGAGTATATGGAGTTCCAAAAGAGATCAAGATAGTATAAATGATTGCCAAAATCACTATCTTCACTAGGTGGGGAGACATGCAAGATGAAAAAATATTTGAAGAGGAATTTTTATCTATGATCTACAAGGAGGACCCAGAAGAACCAAAAAAGTCACAACCCAATTTTGACTCTACTACTAGAGGTTATTCATTAGTTAAAAAGATGGGATATAATGGAAAAGGTGGCCCGGGGCTACACAAACAAGGTTGGTTAGAGCCTATTATAGTGCAACAAAGGAAAAAAAATATGGGGCTAGGTTATAAACCAAAGGATGTGGTTATTCCAAAAATTGGACGAACCTCTTGGAAGAAGCGAGAAATTTCTACTAGCATCAAGGCACTGCATACCTATCATACCTTAGAAAATGATTTACCCGTTGAAGACTTATTTGATAACTTTAGCATTGATAGGTTTCCTCTCCAACATATTCAAACCATTCCCAACATCTACTACAATTCTGGTACAAACTCTAATGAATACGAGTGGGATTCCCGTTCCTTTGTCACCGGATATGGTTCTCCCACTTCTAGCAATGACGACCTAGACATTCAGTGGGAAAAAGACACCCAAGCCATATTGACCCTTTCATCCACTTCCATAGGCTTTGCAAATCAAGATGATAACCTCCCACTCTAGTACCCATAACTCATAGGTTGGGATAAAAAACAACATACACCTGTTTTGGATCAATTCCAGAATGATGAGGCAATCACAGAGTTCATGGAACTTTGAAAAGACATACCAATAGGAGACCACAAAGTGGGATTCATCATGGAACTTGAATAGGAGGCATACTTTGGTGGAGAGATTGAATCTTTTAGTTGCAAAAATGAAAGAAAGAACATAAAGTTATGGTCCCCTAGAGAAAACCACCTTGTGGCTCTATCGGATCCTGAAAAGAGAAAAATAAAGGATGCATCTGAAGGTGAAAACCTCTCAGAGGCACCCAAGGATGGAAGATTCAATCTCCCCATATCAGAATATTAGGAAAGATCAACACTGCTAGTAGAAGAAGCAGAACCCATAAATGTTGGCACAACAGAAGACCCGAAGATAACCTACTATGTTGCATCACTAGACCCAGAAGAAAAGGACAACTTCACAACTTTCATCAATGCCCGGAAGATAAATTTTGCATGGACCTATGCTGACATGCTTGGAATAGATCCAACATTAGTGGTACATCATCTAGCTGTAATGCCTGGAGCAAAGCCTATCAAACAAAAACTTAGAAAAATGCATCCACAGATAGCATTATTGGTAAAAGTAGAGCTAAAGAAACTACTAGATGTGGGTTTCATTAGACCCATCGACTATCCACAATGGATATCAAATCTAGTACTAGTGTCCAAACCTACTGGGGGCATAAAGATATGCACAGACTTGAGAGACTTGAACAAATCCTGTCTGAAGGACAACTTTCCATTGCTGAGTATCGACATGATTGTAGATCTAACAACAGGGAATGAGATGCTATCCTTAATATATGGTTTCTCTAGATGACCAACACAAAACAACATTTACTTGTTCTTGGGGAACATTTTGTTGGAATGTAATGCCCTTTGGTCTAAAGAATGCAAGAGCGACATATCAAAGATCAATGACGCCAATATTTCATGATATGCTACACACAATCATGGAGGACTATGTGGACGACATTGTAGCAAAATCAGTCAAAAGGGCAGACCACTTGACAAACATGGCCAAGGTATTTTATCATCTTGAACAGTACAATCTGAGACTCAATCCTAAGAAATGTGTATTCAGGGTAACATCTGGAAAGCTATTGGGGTACATAGTATCAAGAAGAGGAATTGAAGTAGATCTGGCCAAAGTAAAAGCAATAATGGAAATGCCTCCACCAAAGACACTAAAACGGTTAAGGAGCCTACAAGGGAAACTGTAATCCATTAGGCGATTTGTCGCACAATTGGTGGACAAGTGTCACACTTTCACTCATCTCCTACATAAGGACATCACCTTCAAGTGGGACGGGATATGTGACCAAGCATTCTAACAAGTCAAGGAGTACCTACTTACTCCTCCTGTACTCATGCCACCTATCCCAGAAAAGAAAATGATACTTTATGTGTCTACCACACAGGCAACACTGGGAGATCTCTTGGCCTAGCTGGATGATAACAATAAAGAAAGGGAAATCTATTATATTAGTAGAACACTAGTGGGATATGAACTAAACTACTCGCCCATTGAAAGAGCATGTCTCTCAGTTGTGTTTTCAACACAAAAGCTAAGACACTACATCCTAAACAGAAAGGTCAAGCTGATTTCTAAGATAGACCCACTCAAATACTTACTAGCAAAGGCAACCCTAACAGGCCGAATAGCCAAATGGGTAATGATCCTAAGTGAGTTTGATATAGAATATGTAGATAGGAAAGCTATCAAAGGACATATTATAGCAGACCAATTGTCTGAAGCACCCTTAGATGATCATAATGTGGTGGTGTGGAGCTTGATCAGTCTCCAAGTGGGAGATTGTTGGTATGTGGCGATTGATCATGCTATACTATGTAGCCCATGGTATAGCCCGGATTGGGCCCCCACGTTAAATTCTCTATGTTATGATTTATTCTGTGTATGTTTTAGTTTCTCTGTTTAGCGTTAAAAATGGCTATTGAATGGAGAATAAAAGACTCAACCAGGTCTGCAATTGGAGACTCTCAGCTAGTGATCAGACAAGTGAACAATGAGCACCAGACAAAAGATGAAATTTTTTTGCCATATAAAAGGATGGTGGATAGCTTCAATGAATACTTTGTTAGAATAAACTTTGAGCAAATTCCTCAAATCAATAACAGAGCCGCCGATGCAATGGAAAGAATAGGTTCACTTCTTGATATTCAACAGAACATGCCTAAATATGAGTTACTCATGGAACAGTTGTTGGTACCAACATTCGACATCCTAGAATCAGAATTGGTATGTGTTGTTGTTGGTCCTAATTCCCCATGGTACCAAGATACCTTTGATTACATCTAACTTGGTACCATACCCATTGACTTAACAACCACTCAAAAGAAAACATTTACCTGTAGAACTTCCCATTTTACCATCTTAGGAGATACCCTATATTGTCATAGTCTAGATGGTATGTTACTCTGATGCCTTGATGCAAAAGAAGCACAAACAACCTTACAAGAGGTTCACAATGGTATTTGCGGATCCCACTTTGGCGGACTTAACCTAGTCCAGAAATTGCTCAGAATAGGATACTACTGGCCCTCCATGGAACAGGAATGCATACAATATTCTAGAAAGTGTTGACAATGTCAGCAGCACAGGAATTGAGACCTATAACCACACCATGGCCTTTCTCGCAATGGGGATTAGACTTGGTAGGCAAGATATCACCCGCTTCATCCAATGGGCATAAATTCACAACAATGGAGTACTTCACTAAATGGATAGAGGAAATTCCATTAACCTATATCACTGACAAACAGATATCAAAATTCATTTTGAATTATCTCATTTGCAGGTATGGAATTCCCCAAACAATAATAACAGACAATGGAACCCCATTCAAAAATTAGGATGTCCAAGAGCTCTGTTCCCAATTTTCTATCCACCATCGATTCTCCACGCCCTATTACCCCCAAGGAAATGATCAGGATAAGGCATCTAACAAAACCATACTAAAAATACTCAAAAATACTGTTAATGAAGCTGACCATGATTGACATTTGCAGCTAAACCCATCCTTATGGGCCTACCGAACTAGCATTTGCACACCTACTGGTGCCACACCCTTTTCCTTGGTCTACGGATTAGAGGTCGTCTTTCCTATTGAGGTCAAAATCCCTTCATTTTGAGTTTCATTAAAATGAATGGTCAACAATGAAGAATATAGGGTATCCAGGCTGAATGAATTAGAAATCCTAGATGAAAGATGTTTGAGCGTGTTAAACCATTTGCAGGTTTATTAGAATCGGCTCAAGTGAAACTATGACAAAAGGATAAAGGACATAAACTTTCAATTTGGTGAATTAGTCCTCAAAGATAATCAACAAGTACAACTAAATCAAGATGGCAAAGGAAAATTTGAACCCAACTGGTTAGGCCAGTTTGTCATCAC
The DNA here is from genome assembly GCA_007258455.2 of Sequoia sempervirens. Taxonomy (NCBI): domain Eukaryota; kingdom Viridiplantae; phylum Streptophyta; class Pinopsida; order Cupressales; family Cupressaceae; genus Sequoia; species Sequoia sempervirens. The sequence goes on along the minus strand of VDFB02007485.1, from coordinate 99,821 downwards.
AACAAGCTACAACTCTGGTGCATATCAGTTAGCTACTCCTGAAGGAGAAAATTCAGCTAAATTGATAAAAAACAACCACCTTGAGAAGTTCTACACATGAAGCATGTCAAAATACCCTAGGAAAAAGGGTAAAAAATCCTAATAGAATGGAAAAAAGAATGAAAAAACACAAAAAAAATCAAGAAGAAAGAAAAATAGTAAAGAGAAATAAAACATTCTCTGAGTGAAAACCACTTTGTGGTGCTCTTAGAATAGGTACCATAGTGAAAACCTAGAAAATAGGTGTTATGTTTGAATAAACTTGCATCATTCTGTATTTGTACTATCCACAACATCCACCCATTCATTTCAAAACAAGATATCCAATCATGGCTTGTCACTGATTAAGGAAAGTCGTCTTGTCGACAACTAGGGGCAATGTCAAAAATCTAGTCATGGATTAGATCTTTGAGTATCCTATCATGGTCATGGAAAACACAAAAGCCAAAAACATCGAAAAGATACAAAAAGCCAAAAACATTCAAAAGATACAAAAGCCAAAAACATACAAAACAACAAAAAAAAATTTGTGGGATTATTCCTTCACTCAAATAGTCCAAGATATCAACATTTGCTTGAACCTCACAGCTAGTTCAAGTAGATTTCCCACAACATATCCTCTAGACATAGAAGTGGAATATCAATCCAGATTATCAATGTTGTTTACCCAAAAAAATAGTTTATGCTTTGAGTCAAACGGTCAAACTATGTGGTCTCTGCGTGTACAACGTAGGAAAGGCTCATTAGCCCCCGAGAACCTAAGCCAGTCCCCTTAGGTTTCCAACATGATTTATTTCAACTTAAGCAAAAACACAAAAGATCCAAAAATAGTCAAAAGATACAAAAAGCCAAAAACATTCACAAAACAAAAAAGGTCAAAAGCACTCAAACCAAGCAAACTACGAGCCTCTACGTGTACAACGTAGGAAAGGCTTATCTATGATGAGCCCCCGAAGCCCTAGGTTAGTCCCCAGAAAATTTCAACAACAACATCATAAAACTTAGAAAAATAAAAAAGATCCATGTCCTCCATCACAATTCACAATAAAACATCATCCATAATAATTAGATCATCACACTCACCCTTTGACAAAACAAACAAAGCAAGCATCAACAGTTGGAACCTTCAAGTAGAAAATCACAGAAGAATTTGATGGAAAATTGAACTAAAACAAAGCCAAGTATCAAATACATATCTTTTTGACAAGACCCAACAACATCTTGAGATATGTCTTAACGAATCCGTTCCTACGATAAACATGATCAACACCAGATAATAGACCCACCCCAAACAGATGTGGCAAGTGATATAATGGCATTGTTTTATCTTTTGTTGCCTTATTTTTTGTGATTACATTATTGACTCATTCCAAGAACCTCTCGAGGATTTCCATAAGGATTTAGAGAAGGAATGGGGGCATTTGAGCGTAATTTCAATTTGTTGTTTGTGGATAGTATTGTTATACTACCATGGTGAATACTTGATTTTTTTTGTGTGTGGAAGTCATATTTTGAACATTTCATGTAATAGTGGCATGTTAGGTTCTTAATACCTCTCGTGTTACTAGTTCGACATATTTTTAAAGCTTCTCACCCATACACCCTAATAGGGTTTATGTATGTCTGGTATGAGCAAGAATACTCCTTGTTTGTAGAGTCAAAGTCCATGCAATAAATACAAATTCACCTTGGTCATTAATACCTTGGTGCATTGTATTTATTTGCTATATCAAAAAGGATTGTTCAAACTGCAAAGTCTCTAAAGCAAAGCAAAAGCAACTCATCAACTACTAATTAACATCACATTTCTATCTACCATCACTATTTCTTCTAAATTAACATCACATTCTATCTACCATCAAAGTTTCTTCTAAATTAACATCACATTTCTATCTATCATTAACATTTCCTCTAATTAACATCACATTTCTATCAAATCATCAACATTTCTTCTGAGTGAAATCTGCATAGCAATATCATTGGTACCATTCTACATCCACAATATCAGCAACATACTTCATAATGATAATAAATCAATAAAAAAATCATGTATGGGGCATTCATTCATATCAACATAATATAAACATTTTCATATCAATACCATATAAACATACATCATCCTATATCATAATCACATGAGCATAAAATGAGAATGAATTGAAGAAGGTATATATCATATATATCATCATAAAAAAGGAAAGTACATCATCAGTGTGATAAGATATACAAAATCATAATATCTATACGAGACCTCGACTGGACCAATGAGTATAGGAAGACAAAATTCCTTTGAACAATGAACAAGAATAAAGATCAAGTAACACAGTAAGACCCCAACGGGAAAGACAAAACCCTATAGATCACCAAAATGATCTGGCTGTCTCACAGACTGATCACCTCCACCACCAACTACACCATCACTGCCCATAAAACTAGGCTCTCCAAACCGTGGACGCCGAGCACCCCTAGGAACAACAACCTCATATAAAGTCTAATAGTAGGTAGACCTCTACAAATAATGATCACGTTATGCCCTAAGAGTATTTCTCTTTGTGGTCAACAACTGTACAAAATCCTCTGCAACATGCCATCGACCACTCTTGCTATCCTACTCGGCCCTCAAAATATCTATCTGAGCCTCTGCAACTTGTCGTCTCGCTATCTCTGCATCTCTGGCAGCAGTCATTTGAGCTAAAAGTATGTCTCCATCCCTAGCTAGTGGAGGAGGATCTAGAGCCTGCCTACGACCCTGCACCTGAGGTGGCTGCTCATCCTAATCACCCTACACTCTATCATGATGAGCTCTACCCCGAGCTCTATCCAACTACTCTACAAGGACCTCAACACGTTGTCGCTCCCCACGATGACCTATAATACCTGATCTACCTGAAGTGGGAGTAACCCCAGGAATAGAGAGTCTCAGAGGCCTACGACGAGACCACCACTCATCATACTCATCAGAGGTACCTAGATCTACCGGACCAACCTACCAACCCCAATAAACTAGGGAAAGTGCTCTGAACTCAACAATAGCAATATCTATATCTGGCTAAATACCCCATACACGAACCTCCCGTGTCGTCCGACCAAAATGAGCCTCACAAGTATCAAGAACCCAACCCTGTCTCTCCCCAAAATGATGTTATACTCGATCTGGTAGATAATGCTATAGCACAATATCAGAACGACCAACCAACCAATGGGTCTGTCGACAATAGACAATGTGATTTGTATCCTCTATCCAAGCATCACACCCCAAATATGGTCTCCACACAAAGCTGAGAGTATCATCAAAAACTCGATGCCAATAAGGAAGATCTCTAAGTAGGGTGTAGTGCAAAAAATACCCATAACGATATGAGTATGGATCATGAGGGTGATGATCTTATATCCCATCTAACCTAGTAACAACAATGTGCTCCCACACCCAAACATGCAAAAGTGAAACACCTACGGAAATAAATTTCCCACCCTAATACACGACCTCATGCATATCTCTGTATAAGTGAGCGAGAAGACATGGACCCCAAGCATATCTCATCCCATGCTCAAGAATATTCTCAATGCACACACCCCAACCTATGGGAAATTTTTGACCTCAGCTATTAGGAACAACAAGTTCTGAAACCAAATCACATAGGACAAGCGAGATAGGATATGCACTGTTAGAAAAATTAGATAGATCAATCTCCGATTGATGTACCATCAAGTGACGAGCACCTAACACACACTGCATATCAGGGATACTGTGTCAAATATGATATGTAACTAACTCCCCATGAATAGGAACATGAAGTATCCTCCATACATCCTCAAGGGTGATGGTCGCCTCTCATGTAGGTAGATGAAACGAGGATGTCTCTGAATGCCATCGTTCCACCAATGCGGTCATCATGGCAGTATGATTCCTAATAGGAGGCTTATAAAAAATGTGCAGTAGTCCCACAACATCAAGAAATTCTCACTCTAACACACCAAAATGGGCAATGGGATTGAACAAATTTTGCGGATGTCTCTCCCTCGGTTGTAGTACGCTAAGGACAACCTGTAATCATTTTCAAACTATAATGTTAGGGTTTCACTCTAAACAAATGGGAGACACAATATAACAAAAAAAATGATGACAAATGACATTTAGGATGAAAAACAAACACATGCTAGGGTTCCAAGCAAAAGCTAAGGTCAAACACAACAGAAGGAGTAAAAAATGAGGGTTTAGAGCAAATGCTCAGAAAACACAAAACAAAAGTGAGTTTTTCAAGCAAAGGCGAGCTTTTCAGGCAAAGGAAAGGAAATAAAGGCATGGAAATATAGAAAAGGTGAGGAAATATGGAAAAGGTAAGCTTTTAGGACCTCAAACAGTCAAAAGCGAGCTTTTAGAGAAAAGGTGAGCTTTTAAAGCAAATGCTCAGAAATAAAGGTGAGGATCTTGAGCAAAGGCATGGAAAAGAGTCAAAGGCATGGAAATAAATAAAAGGCATGGATTCTTAGCAAGAAAAGGTGTGAAAACCGAGGCAAAGGCATGGAAATCAAGAAACTTCACTTTTGACCTAAAAAACTTTATACACACAAAACGAGAATGTAACAAGATGAAAGTGAAAAAGCGAGAAGGTACATACCGAGCCACCAACGTCTGAAGGTCGTCCAACCTCTTGAACAAGTTCAGAATGATGTTGGGCTCCATCAAAACATGCATTTCTCCTCGAAAACTGACAAAACGAGAGAACTAGAGATAAGAATTAGCTATAGAGTCAAAACACAAATGAGCTATCTACAAGACAAATTGCTTATATAAGCCTCAAGAAAACCCTAATTTCTACTTAGGGAAACTTCCTACTTTCAAAATAGAAGCTCAAAGAAACATTAAAAGAAGAAACGAAGGACCTATACACCTAATTCTGCGACCTAATCACATTAGAACGAAAATAAACAGAGTCGTGAGCTTGACCTCAAAACTTGAAATTTCTGGTCAACCTCTCAAGGGGGCAGCATACAGTCTTACCAATCATTCCTCGAAACACTGGGGCATAGTGGGGCATAATTTTTTTTTCATAAAACATTTGATCTTAAAAACAAAATCTTTGAAACAAAGTAACTAGTACTTTGTATCAAAGAGGGAAAAAATGTAGACATGTAAAATTGACTTAACACTTATCACAAATTTAGAATGTCTCGGAACAACCCCGAAATGACTCGAAAGAACTCTGAATCAACTCGGAACGTCTCAGAACGACCCCGAAATGACTCGGAACAACTCTGAATCAACTCATAACGTCTCAGAAGAACCCCAAAATGACTCAGAACAACTCTAAATCAACTTGGAACATCTTAGAATGACCTCCAAACGACTCAGAACAACTTTGAATCAACTCAGAATGTCTTAGAAGGACCCCAAAATGACTCAGAACAACTCTGAATCAACTCAGAATGTCTCGGAACGACCCCGAAATGACTCAAAACAACTCTGAATCAACTCAGAACGTTTTAGAACAAGCCCAGAACGACTTGGAACAACTCTGAATCAACCCAAAACAACTCTAAATCAATTTGGAACGACTTTGAATCAACTCAAAATATCTCTGAATCAACTCAAAACATCTATGAAATATCTCGAATCATCTCAAAATCATCCCACAACATCTCGTAACACAACAAACGACATCGAACGACATCCAAAACCCTATTTCCTCTATTAATTAAATAATACAACATTATTTAATTAATTCACTTTTTCATCATTCTTGACAAATTAAATAAATACCGTTTATTTAATAGTCTTGAAAACCCTAATTCTACTATTAATCGAATAATACAACGTTATTTGATCAATTCACATTTCATGATTTTCGACCAATTAAATAAATTACTATTTAATTAAAGTCCTAATCTTATCTTATTTTGTCCTGATTAGTCAAATAACACCAATTATTTGATTATGTCACTAATTCACCTTGTTCCTCAAAATTAATTGAATTATTAAATCATAATAATTTAATTATAATACTTTCCCTCCAAAATTTGAATAATTAAATCAAACTATTCAAATTATCACAAATCAAAATCAAATCAAAATGGAATTAATTAATTAATTAATATTCCTCACCCACTTTTTGATTGAGAAAATCATGAATTGCTAACTAAGCAATCTATTTTGCTAACTCAACCATCTAATTCCTAACTCAACCCTAACTGATCAATTGCTAACTAAGCAATCAAAATCCTAACTAGCCAATCTATTCTTCAATCACCCTAATTGTGCAATCAACTTTGCACAATATCCTCATGTCTAAATCCTCTCAACTCATTTTGACCGTTGATCTGGATATTCTCCAATGCGATCTTGACCGTTGGTTCAAAATTTATTTTTCTATATAACAATCCTTTCTCTTCACAAATATGGATCAGAAGTTCAACTTACCTTATGCAACGAAGTGTTGTCGTAGTCACCATTGATAGATCTTCAACCTTTTCAGTCAACCAAGCATCGATCATCAAGCTTTTGCACGTAAGCAATGGAGGATTTGCAGTGATATGAACAACCCAACATCATGCAAATACACTCCAACATGGGATGGTAATCTCTTCTTTTTTTATTTGAATTCGTTTTGTTAATCTTAGGATCTCATTTAATTCAAATAGCTTAGATTTGTACATTTCATGAGTGATGGAATAGGATAGATTAAATGTTTTGAATTAGATTAGTTTCCGATTTCAATCTTGCATTTGATCTTGATTTCATATTGTTTTCTTTATGGATTCCTTCTTCCTCACACACAAGTTAATTCCACAAAAAATGTACACGAGGATAACTATCACAATTAACTCATAGCATTCCATCAACATTCCATACATATATTCATATAAACCATATAATACTAATATATTATAACCATAATTCCATCATCATATTTAAGGTTCAAGTGTGCATAATGGATATGAAAGGATAGTTTAATGTAGGAACATTGTTTGGAGAATGTATTTAAAAGTATCTTGAAATATGTATAAAAAGAACATAAAATAAGTCATTATCTAGACCAATCACTCCCCCCAACTAGCCTTTTTTGTATCCCCAAGAAAAACACTAGGGATCTTGATTGTACTGCACAACAATATTTCTTAGGTCCATAATTGTGCTAACCCCCTGAATCTGTCTCAAATAAAAACCTTGATATTCTGAAAGTTGCCTCATCCGGATAGTTCATGCTCTCTCACATTCATCACTTTTCTCTCATGTCCAATGTAGAATCAGATAAAGGAGAATAGGTGGATGAAAAGTGAGTGGAATCTAATGAACTCCCTTGTTGATACTAATTTCCATGTAATTACGTTCCCTTTGAAGCTTAACAATGAAGTTATGCATGGAATACATGGCTCTTTCTTCTATAGTTCAGGTGTTAAACTATTCCATCTATTATGCACATACTTATAACATTGTTTTCCTACTCCCACAACTAACATTTTCATTCTATCATACTCTACCTCCCAGAGCTTCATGATGTTCTTACCTACTCCCTTACGTGTAATAAGTTTTATCCATTCTTCAATTATTGCATCTAGATCCTCGACCCCTCTTCTAATTGAGAGTGTAATGGATTTTTCTTTCTCTTCATACTCTTTCATAATATCATCTCTAAGTTGTTCATTCCTATAGTAAGAGGTAAGTGCCCTGATCTAGAGATCCCCCACAAAGATTAAAGGGTTCCATTATGTCTCATTAGGTATTACATAGTTGTGCAAATAAAACTCACACAACTGATCTTGCTCTTGGGGTGTGGAAGCAACAAAAAATTCAAGAAACTCAGAAGTTTGACTCATGCTAATTGAATGCTTGCTAGCTAATCTGCTGAAATGAAAGCATAAAAACCTTTCTTGTAAAAATAGTGCATAAGTTCTCAGTGGAGGCCTACACCTGACTATTTGTATAGCCTTATCTGCTATCTCCTCCAAATGAACTACTATTTTATTTAGTTCCATATCCTTCTTTTCCAATTCTTGTTCATTTTTTTCTTCTCCTTTCTCCACTTCTCATTTTCTTGTGCAAAATTATTAGTTACTTTCCATAATTGGTATCCAAGTGAGCAGGTTGTATGATAATCAAGAGTTTTGAGAGGAGGGAGTTTTCTCATTGGGAATTGCTAGTTCTTTGTCCCCTATTTTAGTAACAACCAACTGTGCCAGCAAATCTAGTTTAGCGCCATGACCATATAGCTGCAACTTCTCCTCCATCTCCTACATTTTTGCTTCTCTTTCTTTATCCTTATGCTCATAATTTTGTACCAATTCCTCTAGGTTTTTAATTTTATCCAATTCCTCTTGGAGTTCCTTTCTTACATCTCTATCTTCAATGTAAACTTCCTCTGCATTTTCAAACTACTCATTGCTTTCTTCATAATCTCCAAGAATGGGGAAGGTTTTTGTTCAGAATTTCTTGGCATTAAATATATCTTGTGATTCAAAATCAGAAGTTGTCACTACATACCTTCTCTTTTTCATTGGTATATTCTTATTACCAGGAACATTCCCTTCCAATTCAGAGTCAGTTTCTACAATCATAACATTTTCCCGAGGTTTTCTTCTTCAGGCTATTCTTCCTGAGGTTGTTCTTTACCTATCTCTTTTCCTTCAGGTTCCCCTATATTTTCCTTTGTGGCACTTTGTTTCCTAAGCCTACCAGAGCGTCTAGGTGTTAATACTTCTTCCTCAATTTTCCTCTTTTCATTTTTAACACTCTTTTTTCTTTTTAGGAACATCCTCCTTTTTCTACTTTTGAGTATCCCTCTTTTTCTTTGAAATATCTTATTTTGGTTTAGAGGGTGTAGAGGAGGTAGATACACTGCCTCTCTAGCTCTTAAATTTTTGTGAGTTAGAAGAAGGAAATTCATCATTTATGGGTGGTCCAAACTTTGGTTCTTCAAGTTCCTCATGCTCGCCTTGGCTACGGGAAGGAGAAATCATAGGCGAAACATGAGGGTTTTCCTCTTCAGGCTCATTTTGGGGCTCATTCTAGATTTCAGTATCCTCAGGTACTATGGGTGCATCCAAAAAACTATTAATTTCTATGCATTCCTTGAAATCTTCCCACTTCACTTGTGGGTATTGGATTCTTAAACTCTTTTTTATCAATAAGGTAACTAAGCAGTGATGAGAGAGGAAAGTGTCACTTTGTTTTCTCTAGTATTTCGAGGCCATTCATTTCAACAAGTTGTAAAGAAAATTTGGTACATTCACTACCCTATTATGCCTAAGATGACTCAATAATTTGAAATGGACTATGCACAAAATGTTTTTCCTACCATCACAAGTAATGTATCTAATAATGTAAGAGGCACATCTTTCCCACAACCAGTGGAGAGAAAGTCTCTTCGTACCTTGCAATGAGGAATCTAACTCTTCATCTTGTATGCAAAATTCTTCCCGAGCTACAAGTGCATCGGCTTGAGTTGGAAATTTTTTCCTTGTTCTCGGTAGTCCTGTGACTTGTGCAATGGTAGTTTCTGATGCATCAATTGACAATCCATTTACCATCACCTCATCATATTAAACAGTGCTTGCAAACCTTCTTTTTAAGTCATCACTAAATTTTTTCAATTTCAAAAAGTAATCGAGCCAACCAACCCTTGTAAAGATGGTTAGGACTCCTGCATCCTCCAGAATTTGTTGGTGAGTTGCTGACTCTCTTCTTATAATATCTCCTCCCATCCTTGCTTACTTCTCCACTCAATGTACTAAATTCAACTCTGGAAATTCAATTCAATCTTTTCTACCACCTTCAAACTATTCTACCACTTCAAAACCTTTGTTTCCTCATATATCCTTACTACTATACCATACTACAATTGCAAGTTCCCTTCTAAGTTCAACTCTTAGTCTAAAATAAGCTAAAATTCTCATAGGTTCTTAGGGATTCAAGTTTAGAAATTTTACAAATGGCAATAGAAATAGTAGCAAAAATAAAACAAAACTAAGGGTTTTGCATATCATGATATCATTAAATTTGATTTGGGTGGCAGATTCGAAAGGACTGGTGAAAAGACCGATGAAGGTGTACCCTCCCCCCAACTTAATTGGTGAAGTGACCTCACTTCACGTTTATGATTTGGAGGTGGCATAAATTTGATATGATGGTAATTAGTGATATAATAATTTGCATGAATGGAATAATATGAAAAAGTGCATGAAAGTTTAAAGAAAACTAGAATAATCATTTTAGTGTACCTGAAGTACTGCCTTGGAGAAATAACTATCCGTCACACGTGGAAATTGAAAAAGAATATATTTGTTCACTGATTTGATTTTACGGGTATTAATTGAAAGGTAATGAATAGTGGGCGATGAGTGAATATGATGGGACAGGGATGACGAACATGAGCTGGCGATTTGACAGCTCAAGTAGTCGAAATGAGAGCGGGAAATAAAAGAATTATGCTGCTTTATTTTGCATGAAATGATGGATAGGATACTTGAATATATTTGAAATGAATGTATATGAATTTGTAGTAAATATGGTGCCAAGTGAGTTGAATATTCTTTTCAGCTGCTAGACGTTGCTACGAGTAGCTTCAATGTTAGGACCCATTTTGAACGTTGATAGTATGAAGCTACAGGTCCCTACGGCAATGGCTATAGTGGTGAGTATTCTCGCCTATCATGTGGGTGACCTGGGTTCGATCCCCGGAAACAACACCAAAAATGTAGAGTCTAAGCTAATGTATTGTAAACTTGGTATAACCTGCTCAATTTAGAGGTTTAACTAGTTGAATAGTCCACTTTACATTGTTTAAGACCACATTAAATTTTCAACCCAAGGCTTGCAAGCTTATGATAGTGCAACATTATATATGCCTTCATGGAATTAAGGCTACCTAAACTAACCTACTTAATTTATTCTACTTGTAAATTCATAGAACTACAAAATAGTAAAAGCATAAAATAGAACTAGTTGCTATGGGTACTTACAACTTAGACTGTAATTGAACTGTTGCCAATAAAATAATATTGTATCAACTGAAAACTTAATAAAAACTAATGAATCAACTGAACTATCCTCTTGAGTGCTACTAATAACCATTACATGCATATTCACAAGCATTCACTCACAATAAGCAAGAGATGAAATTCTAATTAACTTGCATATGATTCATGAAACAATGATAAACTAATAACAACTATTAATAAAAATAAATAATTGGAAGATGAATTGAAGAACAATACCTTGAGTGGCCTACTCAAGTAACTATTCCCACTTTAACTAAACTCAATCTAGCTAATAGATTCTACACATCCCATAAGATTAACTCCATTCATTGCATATTGTAAAAGATTACAAAAGATCTTTCCACATATTGGACTCAATAATTTGGAATATTTTTCATGTCTTGAAACTAAAAGTAAGTGATAACATAAAATTGAGAAAAACCAACTAACTATCCTATGGATTCAACCAACAACTATAGACAAGCTTGAAGGAATATTTATTAAAAGCAACAACTAATTGAAGATAATAGAGCGTAGAATTAAGACTTGAATTATTCAACCTATAACTGAAAAGGAAATAGAATCCTATAAGAACTAGAACTCTGTCAAAATAAAATTGTATGAAAACACACAACCACTTGTCAAAATTCCATAAGTGAAGGAGACCTCTTCTTCAACATTTATTAAACTGGTTATAATAATGCATGTCCAACCTTCATTAAGTGTAGGTTTGATCAACGATCACCACGTTCATCTTAACCTAGAGCTTCCCTAGTTTCGGTGTCCATTCATTCCGTTTGCTATGGGTTCATCTTGCAACTGTTGCGCGATGGTTCCTCTTTAGCTGCAAACAAGTTAATTTCACAAAACATGTACACGAGGATAACTATCACAATTAACTCATAGCATTTCATCAACATTCCATACATATATTCATATAAACCATATAATACTAATATATTATAACCATAATTCCATCATCATATTTAAGGTTCAAGTGTGCATAATGTATATGAAAGGATAGTGTAATGTAGGAACACTGCTTGGAGAATGTATTTAAAAGTATCTTGAAACATGTATAAAAACAACAGAAAATAAGTCATTATCTAGACCTATCAGTACTGCAGATTACTGTTTGGTTTATTATGGTACTAATGATGTGGATAAGTCATCAAACATATAGGGTTTTGTTGATGTAGATTGGGTAGGTGACTTGGATAGTCAAAGGTCCACTAGTGGCTATGTTTTTTCTTTGTTTGGAGGTGTAGTGAGTTAGATGAGTAAGAGGTAGCCTATAGTTGCACTATCCACCACCAAAGTAGAGTATATGGCAGCTACACATGCCTCTAAGGAGGTGGTTTGGTTATAAAGACTTGGTAATGGCATTGGTTTTGATTGCAGGACTATGAGGATTGGATGTGACAGCCAAAGTACTATATGTTTAGCTAAAAAATACAATGCATCATGCTTGTACTAAGCATGCTGATGTTCATTATCACTTTGTGCAAGAAATGATTGAGAATGGTAAGTTTTAATTGAGAAGGTTGAAACTTTGGATAATTGTGCAAATTATCTCACAAAGCCAGTGACCATGGATAAGTTCTCTTGGTGCAGGAAGGCCATGGGCCTTGATGATTTTACTTGATTATCTATTTTATTTGTATCTCATGGATGTAATTTTAATGTGTAATGTCAAGTGGGAGAATGTTAGGATAGGTGACACTAAATTTGTTATCCTAATTTGATTTATTTGTATGCATGTTCTTTGGAAAGTGTTCTAGGGGAGATTAGGGACAAAATATTTATTATTTATTTTCCTATGAAAAATTGTAATTGCATTCAAACAGGTGGACCCATTACACTGGTTGTTACTAAGCATCCCGAGAGAATATTCCTCTTGGGTGTCCAACTTTTTGGGTTGGGACCACTTGAGTGTGCATGTCCTTGCATGTTATTTGCATGTTTTGCATGCTCTAGCATGGTTGGGCACCCGGGTGTGCATAGTGGTGCATGAGCTTGCATGTAGCCGTTAGAGCCATAGAGTTATGGAGCACTCAAGTTTTACCAATTCCTATTGGTTGTGGGTTAGGTGCCCATGTGAAGGCCAGTGATAATTTAATATTTTATGTCATGTTTACGGGTTGTCCACTAAGTGGGGCGTGCGTTTTTCCAAGTGGTTTTTGTTTTTGTTTTGGGATACCATTTGTCGTATTCTTCCCATAAACTTCTATATATAGGAGCCTTTGGATGGTGGTTTATTATGAGTTCTTTGTAGGTTGTCAAGATGATGAAGTGCTACCAAATTGTAGAGAGGATTGTTGTATTGATGTACTTCCTTGAAGATTAATACAAATATTGGATCTCTTTGGGTGTGGAGTTTTTTCCCACAAGGGTTTCTCCATGTATATCTTGCGTCACTTGTGTTGATGAATTGTGGTATTGCATATTTTTCTTTCATTGTTGTAATTTTCAATCACTTAATCATTTTATGGTAATCTTGTAAACATAATTTCAGATTTGCAACCATATATTTAAGTTCATATTGTTGCAAGTTATACCTTGATTTCCAACAACAACACCATCGCCTATGGATATTATATCCCAACAAATAAAAACCTTGCAACAACAAATGTCAAATATGCAAGTAATATGAAACAAGAAAACATAATCGGTTGAGAACCTATGTCCTTACCCATTCGACAGGAGCATTTGCATGTCTCCCTTTCCAACAAATTTCATCATACCAAAATATGACAAATATAAAGGAAAAGGAGGTCTTGTCGAACATGTGAGAGAGTTTCATACAACCTCCTTGGACATAGCTTTTTCTCACACCTACCTAATGAGACTCTTTCCATGGAGTTTGGGAGGTCAAGCCCTTGAATGGTTTGCACATTTACCTCTTAGCATGAGAACATGGAAAAAATTAATGGACAAGTTTACAGAACACTTCTCATATAACATTTCAAATGACATCAAAATTATTAATTTATGTAATGAAAAAAAGAAGGATGGTGAAACATTCGTCGTATTCTTAAAAAGGTGGAGAAGGCTTGCTAGTAAGTGTCTATGCCATATACTAGAGAAAAAAATGGTACAAATATTTGGGGAAAATATTAATAAGGAGGTGATGTTTCACCTACAAATCTATTGCTCGAACACGTTTGAGGAGTTCATTGAAAAAGGTCTCTCCATTGAGAAAGCCCTTTTTAGCAAAGGGATAGTCAAATTTTTTATGGAGAACAACAGTTGTCCCAACCATTCAAACAACAAGAAAAAAATTTGTTTGCATAATAAAAACATGACAAATGATGGCATAGTAGACACTAAGGTTGTTAACAAAGCTCATCCTGTGATCAGTTTGAAAGGACCTACAATGACAAATAACAGTAACACACCATAGAAGCATGAGAAAACCACCAATGTAGTTCAAACACAACACCATGTGGTCCTCCAAGGACTATCCAACCCAAATGGAAATTCACACCCTTGAGGGAACTGATTGAGTCAATTTTAAAGAAACTGCTACAAAATAATGTCATTTAGTTACCCAAAATAAGACATTACAAACCAAGACCATTTAAACTATCTTGGTGGAATGAAAATAACTGTGATTACCACAAAATGAAAGGAAACAAAACGTGCACCTGCTTTAAACTGAAAAACATCATCCAAGTTCACATAGAGTAGGGAGATAAAAATTGACAACCAACCAAGATTCTCAAACATAGATCACACAATCTTTAAAGATCCTTTACAAACTCATGAATGGGGAAAGCCTCTAGTTTTGGAACAGGTGGTAAAGACCAAGCTAATTATACCAATGTTGCTTATGAGTACATGGTTAACCATATTTGACCATATGATAACAACGTATCTATCATCACTATAAAGAATAAAAATCCTGAATGTGCGGTTACTACCTGATGAATGAAGGTGACTCTATGAGGAGTCAGGCTTCTAAGTCACAACCGACACATCAATATAAATTACTGGATCATCTAGGGAAAAACCCTCCTCAGATGTTGATTCTTGAGTTGCTATACATCTCTCCTGAGCATAAGGAAATCCTAGATAAATCATTACAGGATTCTTTCATTCCAACCGACCTAAATACAAATCAATTTCAGGCCATGGTAGGGTTCTTAGCTACCACCCATCACATAACATTCACTGAGCATGATTTTATTTTGCAGAAGGCTAATCACAACGAGCCTTTACATCTTTAAGTATACATCAAAAACATAAAACTAGACTAGTTCTGATAGATGGTGGAGCTGGACTAAATATTTGTACATTAAAACTAGTTACTACCATGGGATTCTCTGAGGCTTGTATAGACAAGTCGAAAAGGATTGTGATACAAGCATATGATGATGCAGAGTGCTCCTCCAAGGGCGTTATTGTGTTTCCAATAAGAGTGGGTCATGTTGTGCAAGATAAAATATTTTAGGTTCTAGACCTAGACTCACATTATAACCTTCTACTTGGATGCCCATGGATTCATGCCATGAAGGTCATCTCATCAACTTATCACCAGTGTCTGAAATTCCTATATAATGGCATGAAGATTACCATTTCTGGTGATCTTGACCCATTCCAATACTATGAAACTTGAGGGGAACCCCTGAACATCAAGTACCTAGTCATATGGAGGGCTCACATTGTACCTGACCCTGCTTCCTTATCAAAAGCTTTGGCTGTACCTAAAAAATACCCTGAAAGCATGGTCCAGGTCAAGGATGAAAGATGTGGAGAGTACATCATATAAAACCTATTCAGCATAGGAAAGCTACCAGCTACACCAAAACACTACGGTAAACCACGTCGTATCAAGAATGATCCTAAAGTAACAATTTAGTATTACCCTCCTATGACCTTCATCAAGTGGGGTGACTTAGGGAAAGAATGTATTTATGAAGACCTCTCTAAATGGATTTATAGGGAAAATAAGGATGAAATATATGCTAAATTACCTATTGATAAGTATGGCAAAGGCTTTGACATCATGAAATAAAAGGTCTATGATGGTTACAGTGGCCTTGGAGTGCAAAAACAAGGGATAAATGAACCTATATTGATGAGTAAACTACCAAAGAACAAAGGGTTTGGATAT
This sequence comes from Sequoia sempervirens, assembly GCA_007258455.2. NCBI lineage: Eukaryota > Viridiplantae > Streptophyta > Pinopsida > Cupressales > Cupressaceae > Sequoia > Sequoia sempervirens. The sequence goes on along the minus strand of VDFB02007485.1, from coordinate 83,692 downwards.
CAACCATTGAAACTGAACACTCCTCATACTTTAAGATATCTTCAAAGAAAGCCGCTAACATTTTTGAAGTTTTCGAGACTTCTAGGAATAGTACCGAACTCGAATCCCTTGCCGATCAAACTACTAAGGGCGAAGCCTCAATAGATACCTTTTGGGACCCTGACAATTCCTCAATTTGTGCCATTTCTACTTCATCCTTAAGCTTTGTTAACTGTGACATCTGATAACATGCCATTAGTCCATCCCTAGATTGATTGGGATCAACAAGGTCCACCGAGCTTGGAAATTTTTGAAAATGATGAAGCAATTGTTGAGTTCATGAGACTTATAGAAGGTATACCTAGTGGGGAACACAAGGATAGTTTCACTATAGAACTTGACACTACTGCGTACTTTGAGGATTCTATCCCCTCTTCTAGTCATAAAATAGAAAAAATAGAGAAAAATAAATCTCTAGGTGAAAACTCAAAGACACCTTTAGACATGGAAAAAGACACGATAAAGGACATATATGAAGGTGAAAACCTCTCTGATGCGTGTAAGGATGGAAGGTTGGACGTACTACCCATGAGTCAAGAGAAATCCCCACTATTGGTGAAGTCTGAAGAAGTCAACATCAATACACCTAAGAATCCAAAGATTGTACACTTCGCAACATCCCTGACAGATATAGAGAAGCTGAGTTTCATCGAGGTTTTCACTAAGTGATAAATAAACTTCACATGATCCTATATAGACATGCCGGGATTGGACCTTGAGTTAGTCCTTCACCATTTTCCTCTTCTCCCTATGCAAAAAATTTTAAGCAAAAGACGAGAAAGATGCATCCACATATCACCTTACTAGTCAAAGATGAATTGAATAAACTATTAGATGTTGGTTTCATAAGACCAATAGACTATGCAAAATGGATTTCAAATCTGGTACCGGTCACCAAACTGACTAGCGGCATACACATTTGTACCGACTTTAGGGATTTGAATAAGGCTTATCTAAAAGATTATTTTCCTTTACCAACATAGACATGATTGTAGATATCACAACATGATATGAGATGTTGTCTCTAATGGATGGCTTCTCTCGATACAACTAGATCAAAATTACACCCGAGGATTAGCATAAGAAATTTTTTTACTTGTCCACAACATACCTACTATTGGAATTTCATGTCCTTCAGCCTTAAAATGCTAAAGCTACCTATCAAAGGGAAATGAATATGATCTTCCACATGACATGATGCACACACTAATGGAAGATTATGTTGATGACCTACTGGTAAAATCCATTACAAGAGATTATCATTTCGCTATTCTGGATAATATCTTTACCAGATTAGAAGAGTATAAATTCAGGATAAATCCAAAAAAGTGTCTTTGGAGTAACTTTTGGGAAGCTCCTTGGATATATTGTTTCTCATAGAGGCATCATAATTAATCTTGCAAAGGTGAAAGCTATTATTGACATGCATCCACCAACCAATTTGACACAAATGAGAAGTATTCAAGGTAAACTATAGTTAATTTGAAGGTTCATTGCACAACTAGCAGACAAGTGACATCCATTTTAGTATCTTCTTTGGAAGGACTTCCCATTCAAATGGATCGACAACCATCAACAACCATTTCAAAAAATCAAGGATTACCTGTTGTCACCACCAATATTGATGTCTCCTATTGATAAAAAAATGCTTATCCTATATGTTTTAGCTATGTCATCAACACTAGGAGCTCTATTGGCACATAATGATGAAGATAGAAAGGAAAGAGTGATATACTACATTAGTTATACACTTGTTGGGTATGAGCTCAATTACTCTCCTATTGAGCATGCCTATCTAGCAATAGTTTTTGCAACACAAAATCTCCAACATTATATGTTGAATCCTTAAACTAATTTGATAACAAAGATCAATCCTCTCAAATACTTACTTAGTAAGGAAACACTAATAGGTAGATTGGAAAAATGGGTAATTTTCTCCTCAGTGAGTTTAATATAGAGTATGTGGAAAGAAAAGCTATAAAAGGATAGATAATAGCATATCAACTAGTCGGTACTCCTACTCTTGCATTTTAACCTCTAGTATTAGAATTTCCTGATGAAGCAATTTTCACATTGGATACATCTACAACATGGAAGCTACACTTTGAAAAATCCTACACCCACCATGGTTTGGGAACAAGAGTTCTATTCATAACACTATAGGGGGATACAATCCCGAAGTCTTACATGATAACATTTCCTTGCACTAATAATATTACCAAGTATGAAGCTTTGTTGATAGGTCTTATAGAAGCTATAAGATGGAGAATCAAGAATTTTCATGTCTATGGTGATTCATAGTTGGTTGTCTGATAGGTCAATGACGAGTATGAAATGAAAGATGGAAAACTTGTACCTTACAAGAAAATGGTGGACAATTTTAAGGAATGCTTTGATGAAATCATATTTGAGCAGATTCCATGAGTTCAAAACAAGGTAGCCGATGCAATGACTACTATAGGACCTCTCTTGGACACACCTAACAATGTGCATCAGTGTGAATTCTTAGTGGAAGAATTGTTGATCCCTATATTTGATGTCCCCAAATATGAGCTCGTGTGCAAAATTGTTGGTCCTGATTCTCCTTGCTACAAATATATATATGATTACCTACATGACCAAATCCTATCTCCTGACTTATCCAATAATAAAAGAAAAACCTTTACCTGATGAGTCTCTAAATACGTTATCATCGCTGCTATACCCTATATCTAGATAGTACTCTACTTAGATGTCTTGATATAGAAGAAGCGCAAATGGTTTTACACGAGGTACATGATGTTATATGTGAAGCTCACTTTAGTGGTCCTACCCATGCTAAGAATATCATGAGGACTGGATACTACTGGTTGACCATGGAATGTGATGCCTATCTCTTTGTGAAGAAATGTCAATAGTGTCAGATACATGGAGATCTCGTACATGCACTAGCACAAGGATTGCACTCGATTACATCACCATGGCCCTTTTCTTAATGGGGAATTGAACTTATTGGAAAAATACACCTTACATCTACTAGTGGCCACAAATTTATCATTACTAAAACTAAATACTTTACCAAATGGATTGAAGCCACACCTATGACATACATCACTAGTAAGAAAATTATGAAATTTATCTTGAACTACATCATATGTAGGTATGGTGTTCCCTTGTCCATAGTCACAAATAATGGTTGTCCCTTCAAAAACTAGGATGTTCAAGAATTATGTAAGAAGTACCATATCCAACATCACTTTTCCACTCCGTATTGTCCCCAGGGTAATGGTCAAGCAGAGGCATCAAATAAAACCATCATAAAAATCTTTAAAAAGATTGCCAATGGTGTTGGCCAAGATTGGCATATTCAGCTAAATCCAGCCTTATGGGATTACCATACGAGCATTCATACTCCTACTAGTGCTACACCCTATTCCTTTGTATTTGGTTCCAAAGTAATCCTTTTGATCGAGGTTGAGTTACCATCATTAAGAGTTTCTATATAGTAGTTCATTGATGATGAAGACTACCGGATTTCTATATTACATGAGCTGGAGCTATTAGATGAAAGAAGACAAACCTCATTTGTCCACCTTAGGCATATCAGAATCATCTCCAATGTAGCTATAAAAAAAGGTCAAAGTTTGATGTTTCAACATTGGTGATCTAGTCCTAAAAGAGAACCCCAAGAATAAACTAGAGTGAGAAAAACCAGGAAAGTTTAAACCTAACTGACTGGGTCCCTACATCATTACTGCAACATATGGATCTGACGCTTATCAACTAGCTACTCCTAAAGGTGAACCACTATCTGATCCTATTAATAGAATGCACCTTCGCAAGTACTATACATGAATTTTGGAGATCCTATAAAAAAAAAAAAAATGGAAAAGAGAAAGAGAAATAATCTATCTTATAGAGAAAACCATTTTGGTGGCACTTTGGATAAGTACCATGGTGAAAACTTGGAAAACAGGTGCCATGTGTAGTTGGCCTTTGCTCTACCTATCATTATTCTATCAGATTCTATTCATAATAAATCGAGCACAGGCTCCTTCATAATAAACTTTCTCACCCCTCTCATGGCCAAAGAATGATTAAAATTTAGCATCAACTGCTTACAATATTCATCCCTTTTATAATAACTAGTCCTGTACTTGATTGGGGGAAATTCTTGATCTAGAGTTTCAAAAGGATACATGGTATCAGAGGACATTATCACAGTAAAAACCCAAAAAAATTAAAACATCCTATAAAATCCAAAACAATCATAAAATGTCAAAAAACTAAAAAATGGCATTGGCCATCAAGCATGTGCTAATATTAGTCCAAATAATTGAACTATGTAGCCTCTGTGTGTATATGTAGGCAAGGTCATCAATGATGAGCCCTCAAGACCTAGGTATCTCCCTTAGGCTCCCGTCATAATAAACTTTATCACCTATCATAATCCAAATTCCATAATAAAACTATCCTTTGTTAAGAAATTACATGTTGGTAGAACAAAAATGAAACATCTTACATAAAACTGAGCTGAACAAATCATGGAATAATAGATGAAACTACCAAACTAGCCTTCAATTTTCTGATCAATTATCTACGTATCTATTGAAATGTTACCTATCTTATCAAAAATTATTTTCCTTCTAGTCCATTGCATTATCGAAATTAGACCAAGTGTCTTACACGAGATGTCTCATTCCTTAAATAAGACACAATCTTTTGAATCATATCAAACACTTATTAGTGGAAAAGAAGATCTAAATGGTTGTGGACTCATTTGGTCTAGTAAAGTCTTATCTTATCTGATTTATCTTATGTCATGCTCCTATTCTACTCGATGATATCCACAAGTGATTAGAGCAACAATATGGATCATGATGTTTCTTGCTGTTGATTTCTATTTGTGGTTTGTCTTGATAATATGGTTGGGGAAACTATGGTCCTTGTGTGTGATTGGGGTTCCATTTGGCATAATCAAAACATCCCATGCAAGTCAAAGGTCATATAACACTTTCTTACATCAAGGTTAATATGCTCCATGGCTACTTCATCACATATTCCAACAAGGTTCTATTGTTACTAGTATGAATCTAGGCACTCCTTGTTTGATGTGTTTGAATCTTTGACAACAAATAATAACATCACCAAGGTTTGTATCAACTTGTTGTACACATATCCACTTGCCCATATATCCATATCTTTAGGCAAATGGAAACAAAATCCACAATCACAATTCATGCTTTGGTGTCCATACATCTGCTTGTCCCATAATAAATGATGCAGGAGCATCCAATGGTGTAAGGGCAATCTTGCATCACCCAAAAATAGTTAAATTTTAAGTTTCTCGGTTTTTAGATGTTTTTACATTTTTGGATACCCTTTTCATCATAATGAAATTCCCAATTTACGGTTTTTATTTTCGGTTGCTGGGTTGAAAGATATTGTAGTTTTAGTTTCCCAGATTTGCACCTGAAAATCTTCCGAGTTAGATTTGAGGCACTTAGAGCTCCCGGATCGGCCCCGAAACTTTCTGAAATTGGTGTAGAAAATTTCAAGCGCGTTCTTGACTTCGAGACCTTTCCAACGGTTCGAACGGTTCGTGAATCGGAGTCCTGGATCAAAAGTTATGGCCCCGCGAAGTTGGCACACTTTCTAGAAGATACAGTTGCAAATGCTCTTTTGAAATTTGAACTTCATGTTGTAAATTTTCGGCGCCAAACCGCCTAAACTCAAATTGAATGTTGTTTTGGCTCCAAACTAATGAGGAGCTCTATTTATGGGCGGGTTTCTAATTTTTGGGTAACTTTTTGGGGACAAACTCGCATATTGCGAAAGGGTTATTCCGTAGCTTTCTGTAACTTGCATGTGTTGTAGAACTTGGGGATTTGAGATCCTCTGCATGTAAGAAGCTCCATTTTCTGAATAATAAAATTATTTTCTTGTTTTTGGGTTATTTTCTAAGTCTCAGGCTGCACCATCATCAATAAAATGCTCTATAATGATAAAAACATGCACTATTGAAAGCTCAAATTTTATCAATCATACATCACTTTTAATCCATTTCTTGGATCTCATTTCTCATGATTTGGCTAAATGTTCCATCTAACCATTCTTCACTTCTTATTAACTTTTTCCTCTTGCTAACATTTATTTTTTCAGTCCTCACACCTAATGTTATCAAACTAGCTTGTTGGAAAATTTTCCAATTTTTTTCAATTTTTTTTGAAAATTTGCAAAATTTACTAAGGGGGCACCATGCTATCCTGTTGTGACCAGGGCATATTGGGGCATGTCCCAAACATTACTTTTTGAAATTTTCTTTGACACAACGCTATAAAAACATATTGTATAAAAGAGGGGTAAAATGTAGATACCTGAAATCGCTAATGATTAAATAATGTTCAATTATTTAATTATTGTATAATTCATATTTCTACTATTAATTAAGTGACTTTATGTTATTTAATTAATTCACTTTATCATTAATCTTCCTGATTAATTAATTAAATAAATCATATTTATTTAATGATGTCTTAATTTATTATTCTATCATGAATAATTAAATAAATCATATTTATTTAATTATATCTTTAATTACCATTATTCCTCTAAATTAATTAAATAATTATTATTAGTTATTTAATTAACATTCACCCACTTTCTAAATTAAATAATTACTTTAATTATTTAATTCTACACATTCACACTTCCCAAATTAAATAAGTACTTTAATTTTTTAATTATCCTATATTCTCTCAACATTATCTACTTCATCAATAATAAATAAAACATTTTATTTATTTATCTAATTCCCACTTGCACATTCCTCAAATAATCAATTATTTAATTAATTATTATCTTATGCATTTTTACCTCATTCGTAATAGACTATCTTCCAGTCGACTAGGTAATCAATGTCAATCCATTGATCAATCCAATTAGTTCACTACCACTCAATGAGAGTTAATGAAGTAATAAAATCCCTTAACTGATCAATCAATTCTCCATGCAAATAGTTAAATGGAATCTTGCAGCTAGTTGTAGTCGACTTTAACTCGTTCATCAATTCCTCTCAAGGATTCTTAACCTTTGATCTTGATCATCCACCTCTTAATCCTAATCGTCCATCCAAAGCAAACAATTCTATAAAATAAACCCTCATTCCTCTTCGAAGGCTAACCAAAAATATTTGGCGTTTTGCATTGTTCATCTTATTCATTCATTTGAGCTTAAAGAAAGGTAGTGCACACATAATTAAGAGCAAATCAAGACAAGGAAAAACAATGGAGGTAAATCAAGTTTGACACAAGGAAGGTAATTGCATTGTTTGTTATTTGATTTCCTTGTGTTAATTGTACTTCATTGATTGGAATGGATTGAGTTTGGTATTGAATTATAGTTTAGTGGTTGTTGTATTTAGTTTATTACTTTTATTATGATTAAATCTCATTTTCCGGTCGACAGTCATACTTATATTTTATTGTTGCAATTATGTGTAGTTTGTGTTGTAATTTGTGTCAACGGATCTATGTCATTGTTGCATTGATGTCAACCTTGGTGATGCTCTGATTAGTTGCATTATGTTGTCATTAGTAGTATTACTGGTGTCAACCTCTAGTGTTTCTTTGATAAGAATGTGTATGGTTGAGTTGTTGTGTTGCAGGTGGTTTGGTTGTAATAAGAAGGTGTTCCAGATGATGAGAATGTGTTTGTGATGCTTGGTTCCAAGTGATTTTGAGAAAATGTGAAGAAAAGAGAAAACGGTGTGTTGGAGAGGTGTTCTATGTGTCAGAGTAGTGTTTTGGTTTTGCTCCTCATTTCTTCATGGTTGAAGATTTGCTTGTGCAATTTAGATATGTTGATCAGAGGTGTTCAAAGGTATTATATCTAGAGTTTCAGGTTTTGGATCATTGTGAAGAGAAAGTTGTATTCACCAGTGTGTGAACTGTGTATTGTTGTGGTGTCTGGGAGAAATGGTTTGCTTCACATTTCTCCGTAGTTCGATTTCTGGTCTTGCAGTTCTGGAAGTGTGCTTGTACTAGACTTATATCTATCTTTAGTTTGAGTTGTTTGAAATTTGGTGCTTCGCAAGGTTCAATTCATGTGTTACAATATGAGGAAAGATAAGTAGGTGTATAGGATGAGTGTGTTCTTCAGACGAAAGTTGTTGTGAAGGAATTTTTTAAACTTCAGGTTGTTCATGGAATATTCCAGTGTGTTAAAGTGTTGTGTGTGGTCTGCGAGTCATCTTTGGATAAAAAGGAAGCAAGTACTTAATTGTTCAATGGTGTTAACACAGATTTGGTCAACCTTGGGTGTTTACACTAATTGCAAATATGATTCAGTGTTTGTGGAAGTGTGGCGCAATATATATGTATGATTTGGGTCCGAGTTAAGGTGTGGTGTGGTCTACTTTCATTTCTTTCCACCCTGGGAATGCTTAGTGTTGGCCTAATTTTAATTTTCATAGTTGGGGTGCATAGCCAACTTTGTCAATTGTTTTCAAGGTTGAGGATGGTATAAATAAGTGTTGGAGGATTGTGTGGTGAAGTGTGTGATGTGAGATGTAATTTGAAGTGCAAATCTGTGAAGTGTAGTGTGAGCTTTAATGTGTTAGACTATCAGAAGTAGTGAGTAGAAGGTGTCTACATTCTTTAGAGATGTTGCGAATGTACTAGTGATTTTGTAGTGGATCTTTTTGTTGCTTTGAGATGTATTTCTCATTGTAACATTCTTCTTTCTTCTCTTTTTTAATTTGGCAGTGATCCCTTCTTTCTTTTGGGCAGTGTTCCCTCCAATAGTGAGCCTATTATATTTGATGTTGCAATTACTTTATATTGTGAACTAATCCTGACTGTGGTTTTTCCCTTCTCGGGTTTTCCACATAAATCTGGTGTTCTCATGTGTTTGCATTACTGTTTCTCATGTTTAAATTTTGCTAATGCTTGATAATGGTTTTAGTGGTTGTTAAGGGTTTAAGGACTAATACAGATCTAAATGCTAAATGGGGTTTTATTGTTTTAAGGTACAACTAATTCACCCCCCTCTCAGTTGTCTTGTGCATTCAACACTTACATCTTATGTGTGCCTAGCATGATTCTTGTCTAATGTTTGTGGCTACCATTAGATTTAATTATTGTTCTTCTTTGGGGGTAAGGTTATGGAGCACCTTACTTTGTTGTATTATATATTCTTTCATGATCACACTTTATTTATGTTTGTACATGCTTATTATATGATGCTACTTTTACTACTCTCAAATGTTTTATCAAGATCATACCTTTTTCTCTTTACTTCCAATTCTTTGCATCCTTTATATGCAACCAATTGGAGGGGGAATATATATCACTAACATTCCTTTGTGAGTTATGTTTTGGAATGATAGGCTCATAATTATTCCCATGGTGAGGGGGTTTTTATCAATTTTTTCATTGTCAATAACTTTCACCTAGTTGGAGTCCTATCATTTTCTACTTAATAGAATATTTACCCTTCTCCTTTTATTTTTTCCATTTTCAAAGATAGTTTTCAATAAATTTGCAGTTATCTTTTATTGTTATTCTGACAAACGCTGATAATTTAATCTATTTTTCTATTTTATAGGTGTATATCCTAATTTAGAGTCAAAATAGGAAACACAAAGCAAACTAAGATCCTATTCTAAATCAAAGGAATGCCCTAGATAGAGAATATAAGGAATGAAAATACAAAATAAAATAATGAAACTAATATCAAATGTAAACCTCATATATATTAGATGTGCTCTTAGATAGAATGTGGGTGCTCAAGTCAACAATATGTACCTATAAAATGATCATTCGTGCATATGGAAATTAAAAATGAAGGGGTTGATTTATAGAGCTGGAGAGAGGAACACAAACACTAGAGATTCAATCTCAATGGATGGTTGAGATCGAATGAGAGAAAGTGGGGAATCTTCCTTGGCTAAGAATAGTCATGGGGGTTACAAATGGGTGAGGATAATTATCTTCTATTTTATTTATTTAATTTAGATAAATAGGTGTGTATAGGATAAAATTAGAGATGGAATAATGAGAGTGGTTACAAAAGAACGTTGAGTGGATATTTTGGATTTTGTGAATAATGGATATTATATTTGTCGATACCCGAAATTATCCTGACTTGCGAACAACACTTTTTGACTAACTCTCACCCGTCTTCCCCTAAAATGATTAAATAATGCATTATTATTTAATTATTATCATTTTTGGTATTATACTATTAATTAAGTAATTTAACATTATTTAATTAATTCATCCTCAATCATCATTTCCGACTAATTAAATAAATCTTATTTATTTAACAAAGTCATGATTATCCTTATTCTCCCTGACCAATTAAATAAATCTTATTTATTTAATAATGTCCTAATTAAATATTATTCTTCCAAATTAATTAAATAAACCTTATTTATTTAATTATGTCGCTAACTTCACCTATTCTTCTATTTTGATTAAATAGTTATCATTAATTATTTAATTAAACATCAAACACCCTTCTCGTATTGAATAATTGTTACAAATTATTTAATTAAACCACTTTTCCACTTCTAGATTAAATAATTAAATTAATTATTTAATTCTCCAATATTCACTCAACATGATCAATTAATAAATAAACTGTTATTTATTAATTCAATTACATCTTGTGCGTTCCTCTCAAAATTAATTAATTTAATTAGTTAATTATCCTCACACATTTTGATTGATCAAATCACATCCACTGATTATTCAATCTAATTTGTTGATTGATCAATCATGTCCACCGATTATTCCAATCCAACTCATTAATATATCCCTTTCCACTAATTATTCCAATTCCACTAATTATTCAATCCAATCCCACTAATTATCCAATCAATTCCCTTGATTGGATTAATCAGGTCAGTTAACTACTCAATCTATTTCCTCTCAACAAACATTGACTGTTGATCTTGATCTTTGATCTTCACATCCGGATCATTCATTTGAAATAAGCATTTCTATAAAAGAAGCCTTCTTCTCTAGTTTTGGGCTAACCATGAATTCTCGATATTTTCCATTCTTCATTCAATAGTGTTCTTGAGCTTGAAGCAAAGAAATACATACAAAATCTGAGAGCCACATTTAAGGAGACAAATGGAAAGAGACAATGAAGGTGAATTGAAAATAGCTTGGAAAGAAAGGTGAATTGGTATCATTTATTTACGTTTCTGTGTTGTTTTCGTTCTTCATTGAATAGATTTGATTTGAGATTAGCATATGAATTCATAATTTCAGTGCTTGCTTTGATTAGATCATGCTTAATGTTGATAAAAACCTCATTTTTTGATCCTACAAATGATGAACAAGATGTGAAAAAGTGTTATTTTTAAAATTGTACGGGTTTCTTAGAAAATTATGCGGTTACAAGAAATACGAAACATTCATGAATTTTTGCAATGCACTTGCATGACAAAACACCGTAGTCATAATTCCAAATGACACAGTCACTAAAAACAACACCACATGCAAAGATTGTTGCGCCACAGTCGCTACTATTTTTAATTCTTTGTTGCAAGTTTTTTATAGAGTGATGCATCTAAGTCTTGATAGTCCACCACATTTGCCTAGTAGTCCACCATAGTCATTTGGCAGTGCACCGCAGTTTCTTTGCTATCCGTTGTAATCGTTTGGTAAGGCATCACATTTGGTGCAACGTAGTCACATTTCCCAGAACTGCAATTGATCAGTGAAGAAAACATAAACGTGGTATGATGACTTTTCTGTTCATTTCTATTCTTTTCAAAAGTAGGATAATATTTTTGGGCTACTAATATCATTGTTTGCAGCTTGTAGAAAAGTAGAGGATTAGCACTCACAATTTATTTTGGTGCTTTAAAAAGAAGTCATTTTCCTTTGGTGTTTTAAAATGAAAAATACAATTTGCATCTTTCATTTGGATTTAAAATTAACAAAGCAAACTCACACTTCAATTTGGACGTTTTAAAATTGACATGAATGTCTCACATCTTGTTTTGGTGCATCTAAAAAGAACAACAAAAAATCACCATTGCTTTCTCGGTTAAAATTTATAGTGTGCCAGAACATGCCATTTTTCTTTGGGTATTAAAAAGAATGGACAAATTACATCTTTTTTGGGCCTTAAAAAGAATCATTTGATTTCCATGATTGGTGCAATTGCACAAAGATACGTCTTGCATACATATCATGTCCCCTTGTGTCATTCAATGATCCTGGGTGAAGAGAAATATCAAGACATCCAAGTCATCCTTTTATTTATTTATTAAAAGAGGCTTTCCTTTGAGATACACCCCACAATGGAGAACTCATTGGGATGACCTTAAAGCATGTATTCTTAGGCGGGCTATATTAAAGGGGTGAAGGTGAAAGCTAGTAACCTAATCAAGGGACATTATACCTTGTGTGTCAATATTGGTGTGGAACAACTGACCACATTCAACTGATTAGAGACTTAAGTGTCTCACGTCTGAAGTATACCTCAAGTGTTCATTGTGTCATTATATAACCTTGTATTTAGAGGCCAATCCAAGTTTTTTGAAATAATTCATCTTAGTAGTGCATGAGAATAGCATTGTTCCCAAAAGTTACTTACCACTTCCGATCTATGGTTGAGGCGTAAGGCTTAAGAGTTCATTCTCTTGCAAAAGCCAAGAGTATCAATGGTACATGACCTTGGTATGTCCTATTCGATCCCTCCATTAGAAACATATTACATCACTCTTTTGGGGGTGAGGTAAGCCTACTAAGAAGAAACGTACCTTTACTCCTTAGGTTGTAATTGACTGATATATTTTTTGAATTGGATCAGTAAGCTTTATGGAAGAAAGCTTGCACAATATCCCCTTTTCCTATTGAGTCAATCAAAATTCATTAAACAACTTCTCAAATTGACTATTTTTTGTGTTTGTATCATTGATCCACAATTTGAAAAATTAAAAAAATTAAAAAAGATTAGGATTCCTAGAGCCTATTTTGCTTTCTAAAACTATTGCACTAAAATTGCTAGCCTGTGCACCACAATTGAGTATCTATGTTGCAAAAAAATGTGACACATCCATTGGCTTGTGTGACACAGTCGTTGAGTAATACACCACAACTTTGTTAGTCAACACTTTCCTTAGAAAAACAAAATTGTAAACCACAATTGTGTATGACGCAAGTGAGGAAAAATGCAACACATCTATGACTGACTACACCACAATTGGAGTCTTTCACAACGTAGTCAAAAAGCTTGGGAAACACCGCATGTGTGGTTTAGAACGCCACATTTTATTAGTAAAAAGTAGAGTCAAAATTCATAGATTTCAAAAAATCAAACTTTTTTACGAGAAAAATAAAAAGAGAATTAGTCGTTTCTTGCACTTTTTAGCATCCTTAGCTCTTTTTTAAGATTTCTTAGGTTTAGAGTACTTCATCATATAGCACTATTTTTCATAGAGTCCTTAGAACATCTTGTCATTAGAATCTTAGGAAAATTGAAAATCTGGAAGCAAGATTAGAAGGTCAAAGTCTAGGTTGGTCATTTAGAAAGATCCCAAAAACCTCACATTTTATGTCATCATCATCAAAACAAAATTTTCTTTGCAACTCATAAGTCTAGTTGTCAAAAAAAAATTTCAACCTTCTTTGAGAAAAATAGAGTCCCAACTCATTAGTCTAGTTGAGGAATCTTTTTTATCAAAAAGCCATACATGACTTCACTTGGAGGTTTTTAGAATTTTTACACGTGGTCACAATAGTCTTCACAACTAGGAAACTTGCTAGAAGATTATCATTTTTTAAGATCATAAGTCAAGGTAACACCAAAGTCTTTTGCATTTAGTCAAAAAAAATTCAAGGAAAAAATCACAAAAAAGCAGTCTTGCATCATTTCCAAAAAAACCAAAAAAATCACAAAAATAGAAAAGTACCAAAGAACATAAAGTAGACTCATTTTAGGTTATTCATAGCAAAATAAATTTCACAAAAAATAAAATAAAAAATGAAACAAACTTAGAAAAGAAGGAAAACTTCAAAAACAAACATCACTTTTATGGTTCTTACACGATCCAAATAAAGATGAAAAAGATGGATCCATCTTCTCATCCTTTGCACAACCCCACTAGTGATATGAACTTAGGAGAAATTTATGGTAGTCACTTCAATACACAAAATCCAAACTCTAATCGCCTTGGTGACTACACTATAGAGGAAATAAATGATAATCTTACACAAGAAGAAATTGAGGCTACATCTCAAGATCCTAGGGTCTTGAGGATTATGAATGAAATGGTCAAAATAGACCCAAATAAGTACTTCGATGTGTTCACAGTCGTTGAGGAATTTCCAAATGTAGCATCAAAAAGGTTAGAAACACTATCATCATTAGCACCTAGTGCTACACCAACCATATCACAGTGGAATATAGGCATGCCGCCTACAAAAACAACACACACAAAATCCACTGGGAACATTACACCTTCACTCATAAAATACATGGAAAACCCATTTTCCTCTCTTTCGATGTGTCCACAGTCGTTGAGGAATTTCCAAATGTAGCATCAAAAAGGTTAGAAACACTATCATCATTAGCACCTAGTGCTACAACAACCATATCATAGTGGAATATAGGCATGCCGCCTACAAAAACAACACACAAAAAATCCACTAGGAACATTACACCTTCACTCATAAAATACATGGAAAACCCATTTTCCTCTACATTCACCACTACAACACCAACCCATACCATGATTGCAACCCAGAAAACCACTCTTTCAAATACACCCAACAAAATCCGGAAGAAAAATCCGTCACACACAAGACCACAAATGGAAACCACCTCCACTACTCAAAATGTAAATACAAAAGCGATGAGGACTTGATCCTTTTTTGGTACAGGCCCCACTTTCACTCCACCACAACATCAACCCAACAATCTAGGTTCACATTCAACATTTGGGTTTAATAAACCCTCACTGAGCCACAACAACCTAATAACCTAGGTTTTTCCTCATCATTTGGGTTTCAACAAACCTCACATACACAACAACCAGACAATCAGGGTTAAGCGTATACATTTGGGTTTAACAAGCCCTCACCTCCACCATAGCCAAATCATCTTGGTTCACAAACCTCATTTGGGTTTTCTCAAAACCCAACGCAACAACCAAACTATCATGGTTCGACATACATAGCTAGTGTTAACAAACCTAACTATCTTGGTACGTCATTCACAACTGGTGTCAATGTTCCTCCACCATCCTTTTCATTCACTCAAAACCCCACATACACCTCACCATTTAACCATCAAAATCCACCCATGTATCAAAATCAAAACATACATGGATCCAATCCACTACATAGCACAAACACATTCAAGAACCCATCACAAGGTTCCTCTTAGTACATCACACCCACAGTCATTCCAACAAACCCGTCACCTATGGACTTAATAGCACAATAGTTACAATCATTACAAAACCAATGTCAAATTTCTATGTAATGGGTAATCGAAAAACATATTCGATAGAAGACTTGTGCCCTTACCCATTTGACAGGATCATTCATATGCCTCCCTTTCCTACAAATTTCATCATTCCCAAATATGAAAAATACAAAGGAAAGGGGGACCCCGTCGAGTACATATGAGAGTTCCACACTATATCTTTAGATGCGACACATGAGAATACTTACCTCATGAGGCTATTTCCATGAAGTCTGGGAGGGCAAGCCCTTGACTGGTTTGCACACTTACTGTCTCATATACAAATATGGGGTGAACTAACATTTGGAAAAGTTCATCACACATTTTCATATAACATATCAGCCGACATTGACATTAGCCATATATATGCTGAAAAATAGGAAGATGGCGAGACCTTCTCATCATATTTACAAAGATGGTGAAGCCTAGATAGTAAATATGCAAGCGACATACCAGAGAAGTAACTAGTCCAGATTTTTTTAGGAAACCTCAACAAGGAGGTAATGTTTCACTTACAAATCCATTGCTCTAGCACATTTGAAGAAGTGATACAAAATGGAATGTCCATCGAAAAATCCATTATTGCCAAAGGGCTTGTCAATTTTTTTAAGGAGAATAAATATTCTTCTAATTCAAAACCAAACGAGAACAAATTTTGGTCATGAAATAAAAACATGACAAATGATGACGTAGTAGACACAAAATTCATCAATAAACCTCATCCCATGTTAAATCTAAAAGGACCCATAGTGATGAACACCACTAAAACACCACAAAAGTAGGAACCAA
The DNA here is from genome assembly GCA_007258455.2 of Sequoia sempervirens. Taxonomy (NCBI): domain Eukaryota; kingdom Viridiplantae; phylum Streptophyta; class Pinopsida; order Cupressales; family Cupressaceae; genus Sequoia; species Sequoia sempervirens. The sequence continues at coordinate 67,393 of VDFB02007485.1, read as the reverse complement.
CTACTAATGCAACCCAAAACAATGCACCACGAGGTCTTCTTAGGGCCCCTCAACCCAAGTGAAAGTAACTCCTTTAGGGGAGCCAATTGAGGTAGTTTTAAAGAAATTGTTGCAAAATAAAGTTATCCAATTACCAGAGGTCAAACTCTATGAGCCTGGGCCATTCAAACCAGCTTGGTGGAATGACAATGACTTCTATGAGTACCACAAAATAAAAGGACACAAGACCTCTGCCTACTTCCAATTGAAAAATCTTATACAAGATCTCATAGAGCAGGGGGATATACAAGTTGAAAACCAACCAGAAACCTCAAACAAAGATCATACAATCTTCAAGGACCCTCTACAAAACCATGGAAAGGGAAAGCCTCAATTTCTAGAATAAGTGGAAAGGTAGAGGATAATTGCACTAGTGTCGCTTATGTGTACATACTGAATAACATCCTTTCCTCTCAGAGAAGATCCATGTCCATACCCACCAAACACAACAATTTTGAATGTACCATTATATTCACAAGAAGGGATATTCCCATACAAAACCCTAACCATATTTATGCCCTCCATATTGAGAAGTATCGAATCAAACAAGTCTTGATAGATGAAGGATAAGGGATAAATATTTGTAGTTCAAGCCTTATCAAAAGGTTGGGATATTCAGATGACACTATTGATCATGGCTTGACAATAAGGATTAAAGCATATGACGATGCTAAATGAGAATCGATTGGCACCATCATATTGCCACTACATGTGTGACCCATTACAATGGATACCGTTTGTCAAGTCATAGACATAGGGACCCCATATAACATTCTCCTTAGGTGTCCATGGATCCATTCCATGCAGGCTATGCCATCCACTCTACACCAATGCATCAAGTTCCCATATAACGGAACAATGGTGACCATACTAGAAGACCCAAGTCCTTATACGTCCCATTGACCATCTCCAAGACACCCTAGCCTCCCAGGGTATTACCTTGCTAACACCTCCATTCCACTTTCTTTTGCAACAACCGAGCCTTCAAATTCACATACTTTGTCTCCCATAACCTAGGTTAATACCATAAGCTTTGGAACCAGAGAATATGAGTTACTAGCATACCTTCAAGAAGTGGAACCCCTACCACCCACAAACCAATCATTTGATGTCCAGGATAATTCCATATTTCACAAGACATCTATGATGATAATTTTTTTTAGAATGATTCCATGGGGGATATCCATGAACTTCCTTCCTCATTCCCATACCATATACCCTCTAGTCTATTGCATAAACTATCACCTTTCTCTCTAGATAAAGTGTCAATAGATACCAAAAATCATGGACCATGGTCTCGAGGAATGTGCTAATGAAATCACCTTGCCCATAGGAAAATCAATCACAATCGCCACTCCATCGGATCCATATAAATACATTTGTTTCCCAAACTTGGATCAACAAGTGTCTACAAAAAAGAATAAGGCTCAAGATCAAAGGATAAGACTAAAAAATCCTTTATCGAAAAAGGATATAAGGCCAAAGAAAAAAGATCAAGAGAAGCCCTTAAAGAAAAATCAAATGAAAAAATGCTTGGGAAGGAAAAAAGTAAAGGAAAAAAGAAAGAATAAGTAAAGTTTGAGCTTCAATTGTGTCTTTAACCCCGCAATAATTAGGGGCATATCTAAAAGAATACCTACACAATACAGGCTTGTTGATCCAACGTTTCTATCCATCACACTACTCCATAATCCATACAATCTAGCAGATCCCCTACGTTCATAAATCTGCCACCTCATAAAGAATTAATGGGAGATGTCATACAACATATCCTCGATGATGACTCCTCAAGATACTGAATGAGCCATATCCAATCCACATCAGACAATAATGTATCTACCATCACCATAAACCTTAAGAATCCCAATTGTGTGGTTGCCACTAGGCGACCAAAGGTGACTCTACAAGGAGCCCCTCCCAAACCTCGACCAACACGTAAGTATAACTTGAACATCTAAAAAAAATCCTGCTTAGATCTCAATTCTTGAGTTAATATGTACCTCTCCTGAGCACAAGGCTATTCTGGATAAAGCATTACAGGAGTCATCCATACCCTTTGATTTAATGTGATCAATTTTAGGCCATGGTAGGGTCCCTAGCTACAAACCACCATATGATATTCACTGAGAAAGACTATAATTCATAGAACCCAATCAAAATAAGCCATTGCATCTCAAAGTTCTCATCAATAAACACAAAATCAGATGAGTACTGATAGATGGTGGAGCCGGGTTGAATATACGCACTTTGAAATTGGTAACCACCATGGGATTTTCAGAGGCTTGTGTAGATGGATCCAAAAGAATTATCATAAAAGGATACGATGACACAAAACAATCTTTCGAGGGTGTCATCATTCTTCCAATCAGAGTGGGTCCTACCATACAAGATACAATGTGTCAAGTTTTGGATATGGGATTTCCATATAACCTCTTTCTTAGATTCCCATGGATTCACGTCATAAAGGTTGTCCCATCTACATAGCACCAACGTTTAAAATTTCCATACAATGGGGAAGAAATTACCATTTCCAGTGATCCCAACCCATTCTAGTACTATAGTAGCCTGAGAGGTACCCCAAAATTTCATGTACCATGCCATAGAGAAGGCCCACCTTCTACCTCCACCTCATAATATTTTGACCTTGCCTCTTTGTCTAAATCTTCAAATTTTCCCAAGAAATTTATTGAAGGAAAGATCCAGATCCAGGATGATGGATGTTGAGAGTATAACATGGAAAGTTTGTTTTGCGTGGGAAGATTGTTAGCTGCACCCAAACACTATGACAAACCACATCACATTAAAAAGGACCCTAAATTCATAATCCAATATCAAACACCCACGACCTTCATCAAATGGGGTGAGTTAGACAAAGAATGTATCTATGAAACCCTCTCCAAATGGATCTATACAGATGAAGAGGATGAAATACATGTAGATCTCCCTATGGAAAAATATGGAAAAGGTTTCAACATGATGAAACATAAAGGCTATGATGGTCATAGTGGCCTTGGGGCACATAAATAAGGTATGAATGAACCAATAATAATAGACAAAAGACCAAAGAACCAAGGGATAGGGTGTCAATCCCCTAAAGTGAACACTCCTAGTACCAATGTATTTAAGAAGAAAGTTGTCAATGTTTCTGAAGTTGTTGAGACATCTGATGACTACCATATTGAAACAAACTCAAACGAATGGGAATGGGATTCTTACACCTCTAGTGACTATGACCTAGATACCCTCTGGGACCTTGATAACTTCATTTTCCTTACCCTTTCCACATCATCCATAAAAAATTTTGATGGTGATGATAACCTACCCTTGCTTCATCCACAATTGATTGATTGGGACCAACAAGGTCCACCAAGCTTGGACCTATTTGTGAATGACAAATAAATTGTTGAGTTCTTAGGAATCAAAGACATTATACCCAATGAGGATCATATGGTTGGTATCGCCATTGACATCGACACTACAACATACTTTGGGGAGTCTATCCAACCTTCTAGTTGCAAAATAAAAGAAACAAAGAAAAACAAGGTTGTGGGTGAAAATTGAAAGGCACCCATAGACAGCAAAAAGCTAGAAAAATGATGTATCTGAGGGTGAAATCCTCTCTGAGGCACCTAAGGATGGAAGGTTGGACCCACTCCCAAAAAATCAAGAGAAGTCCCCAATGTTGGTTAAAAGGTCACAAGAAGTCAACATTGGCACAATAGAAGATCCAAAAGTAATCCACTTTGCAACGTCATTTTCAGAAATGAAGAAACCAAAGTTCATAGGATTCTTCACAAAATGAAAGATCAAATTTGCATGGTCATATGCAGATATTCCTATACTAGACCTTGAACTAGTCCTTCATCACTTACCTCTTCTTCCTAGCTCCAAATGTTTCAAACAGAAGTTGTGGAAGATGCACACACAAATCACTTTACTGGTCAAGGTGGAGTTAAAGAAATTGTTAGATGTTGGCTTCATAATGCTGATAGACTACACATACTAGATTTCAAATCTAGTACCAGTCACCAAGCCGACTGGGGGTATCCATATTTGTACCAATTTTAGAGACCTAAATAAAGCTTGTCTAAAGGATGAATTCCTATTACCAAATATAGACATGATCGTGGAACTTACAATAGGATAAAGATGTTATCACTGATGGATGGTTTCTCTGGATATAATCAAATCAAAATTGCAATGAAATATTAACACAAGACAAATTTCACCTGTGCCTAGGGGACCTACTATTGGAATGTCATGCCTTTTGGTCTTAAAAATGCCAAAGCTACCTAGCAGAGGGAAATGACTATAATATTCCATGATATGATGCATAAAATTATGGAGGACTATGTGGATGACCTCTTAGCAAAATCCATCACCAAGGATGATCATTTAACTATACTAGACAAAAAATTTACAAGACTAGATGAATACAAGGTGCACTTGAACCCAAAGAAATGTGTCTTTGGAGTAACCTCAGGGAAGCTCCTCAAATACATCGTTTCACATAGAGGCATAAAGGCTAATCTTGAAAAGGTGAAAGCCATCATTGGGATGTCACCTCCTTCCACTTTAACATAGTTAAGAAGTCTATAGGGCAGGCTACAGTCTATGCGAAGGTTTATAGCACAATTGGCAGACAATTGCCACCATTTCTAGTATCTCTTGTGCAAGGATGTCCCTTTCAGATGGATGGATCCGTGTCAACATGCATTTCAAAAAATTAAGGACTATCTCCTAACTCCATCATGTTATTGCAGAATCTAGTAGCACTCGTTCCACAGATAACCCCCTACGGAACTTGTCTGTTTCCTAGGTTCATGAAGTTCAAGCATGCAAAATGAGGTGATTTTCAAGCCACCTTGAAATGTGTTCCAAAGCCTCAAATAGTCAGTTTGAGAATCCCCTTATGTTTTCCTTGCGAAGACCTTTGAAACGAGCTCCTTTGCGAAGTCTCACTGATCATACTTAGTTAAATTGTGAAAAATGCAGTTGCACTAAAAAAGCGTGCTCTTGCTCACAGCCAAAAATTGGCTAAGTGTTGAAAAGTGCAGGGGCACTGAAAATCAGTGCCCCTGCATAAAAGTGATTTTAAAAATGTGCTCAAGCGCTAAAAAAGTGCACCCTTACACATTTTTTCCAGACTTGGCCAATTTTTGGCTCAGGTGCACTTTTTCATGTCTTTTACACTTTTCGCTTTCCGTGCCATCTTTTATGCCTCAATTAATTGGGCAAATTGAGTTAGGTTTTTGGCTGTCCTCAACCACTTAAAAGTGATTTCATTCTTTCTTTTTCATCATTCTTGGTCTTCACTCCATTCCTCTTTTCTGGGCACGCATCTACCTCAAGAAAAATGCATTTTTCTGAAGATTTGACTTTTGGGTCGAGCTAGGGTTTCGAGTCCTTATTTCAGGTATGGTTTTTATTCTTTTCTCCCTTATTTTATTCTTCTATGAATGTGTTTTATCTTGTAAATATTTGTAAATATGTTTTGGTGTTTTTTTGAGTCTCATGTTCTTCTCAAAACGCATTTTTCTTCTCTTCTTTTTATCTCTTCTTTCTCTCCCACATGTTTTATTGCTTCTCATGCTTTCACATTTTTCATTTGATCAAACCCACTCATTTCTAAATGTTCATCCTCCTTTCTTCGGTGTATTTCCTTAATGCATGGGAGTTCCTTTCTCCTTTCATGCACGTTTTTTCACTTATTCATTCTTCCACGCGTTTAACATATGTTCATGTAGCTCTTCAAGTAATGACTTGGTGCGAACAATGAAGTAAACTCATGTTTTGTGAGTAAAATTGCATTATTTTTGTTCATATGCACCATGTCAATGAAATGAAGGTTGAGTGTACTCAAAACGTGTTCCATGCTTCAAAATTGTCAAAGTGTTGTTCTCAAACATCACTACACTTTGTTTTCAATTTTTTTCCCAATACAAAAGCGCTCAAGTATAATGCCATCACATTTGCAAACTTCATGGAAAAGGTGTTAGAGCTCCAAAAATCAGCGCCCTGAGACCTCAATGCATATTCTAACTCCAAAGTGTAGAGGCGCTGTTTTTTAGCACCCTTACACTTTTCCCAATTTTGCTCTGAAACACTTCAAAACTTGTCGGTTTCATCCTGAACCTCGCTCCTTCCACTTTGTGCATCGTTTTGCATGCCTCGTCATTCGTTCCATGCTTGCTCATCATCGTTTCTTGCTTCATGCATCCCCATGCTATTTTTTGACTAACATTTGGCTCTACATCTTGCAGTCTCTTTTCAAGATCCTCAAAGTTTTGATCATAGTTTTAGTTGCTCTCTGATGATTGTCGGAAAACCTCTGTCGTCTTCAAAAGCTAAAGACAAAATGAAGTATAAATATCAAGGTGTCTATCTGCCAACTGTAGTGGTCTCCAAGGTGGAAGAGATGAAAGACACAGAGGTTGGTCATCAAGACTTAGTTTATTTTGCAGAGAAAACTGAGAAGAAGCCTCTTCCTGATTCTATGAGAGCAATTGTACACAATAACCTACATTTGGTATCTATGTTCCCTACTGTTGCGCACAATATAGAATTTGTCCTTCAAGTTGCATCCCACTACATCAGGGAGAGCAAAAGTGTGATTGATTCTTCTGGGCATGAGATTTTAAGACTCGACCTTGACTTTTTTGATATTGTGTTTAAAGTTCCACAGATGGAGAAGTACATCGATATCTCGATACAAAAAGCACAAGAAGTCTGTGATGTTGATCCCAATAAGGCTAAAAACCTGATAAATAGCCAATGGTTGAAGAAGCCTAGGAAAATTATTTCCAGATGGCCAAAGGGACTCCTGCGAAGTGATTTCAAAGATGATGTCAAAGATATGATCACGTTCTTGAGCAGAGTGAAGGGCTTTCCTGAATCATCCACTTTTCATGACTGGATGTATGAATAGATCAGAATCATAAGAAGAAAAAAATTTCACATTGATTGGGGCAAACAAATCAACGATGAAATACATGAACAACTAATCAATGTGCCTTCTACATTAAAATTCTATATGACTTCTTATCTAGTGTATGCAACAGTTGTAATGAGGAAATTTCCAGGTCTATCCACAAAAGGGAATTAAATGCTGGTACCTATGTATAAATGTTTCTATCAACTGGAATTGAAGGAAAGCTTCCATCATTTTAGGAGGGTTACTGATGCTTTCTTCGCGCCTTTTCTTTTCAATTTTGATCTGACTCTTGAGAGAAGAAGGGTATCTGATGAGGCCTATAAGGTGGTAAGTAAAGTTGGATGCATATTTCTACAATTCCCAACATTTACTTATTTAAGAGTAGGGTGCTACACTGGTTGCCCTTACATGTTGTTGTGATACCCCTCAGACAAGTGGGTTCTCATGGAGATGTGCAGACAGCTGATTTTAGTGCACAAAGAATGAAGAAATATTCACAAGTGTGGATTCAAGTTCCCACTAACAATTGGAAGATATACTATCCCGACTGTACAAAAAGCCAAATCGGTTTATGCTGAGATGCAAGTCATGACAATCAGGACCTACAGGTATAGGTTTGATTTTGATTATTGGGATGTCATAAGGCAATTGCAAAAGGGTCATCATCACAAGTATCATTTTGAGGACATCTGGGCTGATTGCAAAGATGAAGAAGCCATTCACAAAATGGATTATTACAGGTTGACCGTACAACAGATCAAAGACCTTGATATTGCTGACCTACCAGAGGATTTTACAGATCTTGGCGATATCATGAATGTTGTTTATGATGAACAAGAAATATATAAGAGGTCGTTGCCTGCAATTCAATGGTCTAGAAAAGAAAGTACTAGCATCAAAGAGAGATTGGTGCCAATCTTATCCAACACTGTAGAATGGTTACACAAGCATGGTTTTGAAATGAAAAGTTTTAGAACATATTCAGAAGGAGAAGAATCCGAAGCAGAACCTAGCCGACAACAAGAACTCTGCATGAAAAATAAATCAGCAGTTGTTCCCACTTCTTCACGAAGAGGTCCTATAATCAGGTTTACTATTGTCAAGAAAGATACCCAGGTCGTCCTAGAAGGAGAAACCACAAAATTTGAACGATCTCGCTCTAAAGGTAAAAGGGTTGTTTCAGAGGAGATAGATTCTGATGAAGAAGGTATTTCCAGTGATCAATCTGCTAACGATGAAGACTCAGCAGAAGCAGACTTTGATGTAGAAATCTTTTTTGAAAGTAGACAAGAGTCTGAAGAAGAATCTGAAGGTGATTCTGAAGGTGAACCAAAATCAGAAAGACAAGAGGGTTATCAATAGGAACCCAGGAATGATGAAGAAAGAACTATATATCTCCACCTGAGAATGTAGTTGAGGAAATTCCCAGAACGTCATCACCTGTGATTTCCAATGTTCCTCATACTCCTCCAAATCTGAGTATTCCTCCACCTCATGTTCCTTCATCACTTGTTCCTACCATTGGCATTCCTGCAACAGAGGTATCCACTATTCCTGTAGCCTCGACCGTGCTTGATACTCCTTCAATGACAAGCATTCACACGGTTGATATTTTGTCAAGTCCTCCATCATTTATTCCTAGCCTGTCATCACCATCAAATGATATCACTTCTGAAACTAAGTTCAATCGGTTCATGAATGAATCAATACGTGATCAGCTCAATGTGTAGTCTATAGGAGCAATGATGACAGACACTTCACCCATTGTCACAATACCAATGGTAGCTTCAAAAGTGACAATGACGACAAAGTTGATGGTGAATCCAGAAGTTCACACCTCCTTTCTTCCCCCTTGGTTGATATCTCAAGTGTCGAAGCAGAAGAAACAAATGATTTCTCCAGAGGAGCATGACCTCGAAGAGATAGTCCCTCCAAAAGCTAAAGGGAAGAAAAAGGAAAAAGTATACTCAAGACTAAATTTTGACAAGATTGGTCACAGGTATGTGGAGATTGGCATACCACTGCAGGAAGAAGGAGATGTCAATATGGAGGACTACACAGTAACAAGAGTCCAGCTTGGAAAAGTTACCAATGAAAGTGCAAAAGTAGATGCACAAGTAACATTGGACATCTTGGCTGGAAGATTGGATAAAATGGAGCAAGCTCACAATATGTACAAACAGAGAGCAGAGCATTATGCCACTATTGTAAAGAGACTTGCAGGATCTTCAACTAATGCACAACCGCTGGCAATGGCGCGTATTGAGGACCCAACTGCCAAGAAAGCTAAGAAGTTCACCTCCAAAGGCAAGGTTTTGTATGATTTCGTTGAAAAGATCATAGAACACGGATCTCATATTATAATTGCTACGGATGAGAAAACTACTCTGTTGGCCAAGCTCACCACAGAGCTTGATAAGGAGAAAAGTGTACTTTCCCAGGAGCACAAAGATATGGAAAAATGCCTATTTTCATGGTCACAGATGAAACAAGTAAAGCTCAATAAATTGGTTGAAGCCGGGGTAATTCCCGATAAAGAAAAATTCATTGAGGTAAGAGAATCCTTGAAACATCAAATTCAAGTAATTCAATCTCTTTCGAAGGATCTCCACCAAGTGCAGGAAGATGTTGAAGGACATCGTGTGATTCTTGAAAAAGGTATCAAGGAGTTACCAGGATAAATTCTTGAGGAAAATCGTATCTTCCTGCTAGCCACATAAATATCCCAGATCTTCAAAGAAGCTATCATGAAGTTGATTGACAGTGCAAAATTTTTAGAAGCCTCTCTGAACGTCATTTGTGATACAAGGCTCACATTGGATAACCTAAAAATGCATCTTGACAGGTGTAAGAAGGTTCACTCATCTGCCATGAGATCGATCACGAGAATTCACACCATTGTGGATTACACTGTTGGTCCGGATGAGAAGTTCGTTCAGGAGACCAGGAAGAAATACGAAGACTTCCACACCCAAAGCAGGGAAACATGAAGGTGTCTGATCTCCAGTGTTAGAAATTTTTGATGCTTCCCATTATGCATCTTGTAAATATTTCCTGACATTTTATATGTCTTTTTGTAAATTGTAATTGCGCCAAGTTCGAGATGTAATTTCATTAAGAAAAATTACACTTTGACTTTGGTCAAAGTTAGGTGAGATCTCCTTGAATCGCTCACCCAAATTTCCTTGATTTTCTTAATTAGTTTCCTAATTTTTCTCTTCCCTCTTTCTATATATGTGAGGGATTTCCATTGTATTGTTTATCCTTTATTTTTTGCAACGAAGTGTTGCTCAATTTGCAACAAATTGTGAAACTTTGTGTTCATATTTTGTGAATCTAAATCTGATCAATAGAGGAAGAAATTGCATACCAGACTTTGTGTTGGATCGATTGTCTTTTGAATTTGATTGAGATTGGTGGTGATTAGCTCATGAAATTTGAAGGACTCTAAGTAATTCTTGTAAACTTTGTGTTGCATCCTTTATTTGGATTTATATTTGTGTTTTGTTTAACTATTGTTGAATGATCTACAAGACTTTTTGCTTGTGTTCATGCTCTTTGGATACTTTGGTTGGATGATCTACATGACTTTGCGCTTGTAATTGTTCATGTTGTTCGAGGAATTGCTGCATCTAAGAATACTTTGTGTTTCGAATGCAACAAACGATACGTCCTCACAAATCCACCATTGAAAAAGCTACGGAATGACTTTGTGCCTTTGTGAGCTTTCCCTTTTCTTTTATTTGTTTATTGTTTATCACTTCTGGTATCTCTATGCTTTTCTTTGAAAAGATAGAGATATTGGAATTATTGCTCGGTGAACGTTTAAGTTTATTGTGAATTAAGAACTTCCAACAATGAAGCATTGTAAACATCTTCTCTGAAAAAAGAGAGAAGGATGAATGTGACACACCCCCCCCCCCCACTTCGTAAGTATTGTGTACATTCTATAATTACTTTATTTGTTTTACTATAGCTTCTACCAGCAGTAAGAAGGGCACCTCCCCTTTCTGAGAGGAGAGATTTATATCTCACATAGTTGTGGTTGAAGTCCTAGTTGTGTAATCTATCGAAAATTTGATTACATAATTTTCACCCAACACATCGTTATTAAGACCACCTATCAATGGTAAATTTCTCATCCTATATGTATCAACAACATCATCAGCACTAGGAGCTCTCCTAGCTCAAAATGATGAAGATGGGAAGGAACATGCAATATACTACATCAGTCGTACCCTTGTGGGGTATGAGCTCAAGTACACTCCCATGGAGCGGGCATGTCTTACTGTGGTTTTTTCTACACAAAAACTATGACACTACATGTTAAACTTACAAACAAAGCTAATAACAAAGATCGATCCACTAAAGTATTTACTTAGCAAGGCTTCATTAACAAGAAAACTAGAAAAATGGGTAATGCTTCTTAGTGAGTTCAACATTGAATATGTGGAGTGGAAATCAATTAAAGGGAATTTCATTTTTGACCAATTGGCATATGCCCCTACACAGGAATTTACACCTCTTGTATCTAAATTCCCAGATGAGGTGATCTTCAAACTAGATACATCTACAAAGTGGAAAATGTACTTTGATGGGTCATACACCACAAGGGGATACCATTCCTAAATCATACAGGATCACATTTCCCTACATCAACAACACAAAAAAATATGAAGCCTTGCTCACAGGTCTGCGAGAGGAAATCATATGGAAAATAAAGGACCTACAGGTATATGCTGACTCACAATTAATAGTTCATCAGGTCAATGATGAATATGAGACTAAGGACGAAAAACTAGTACCATATAAGAAAATGGTGGACAACTTAAAAGAATACTTTGATACCATCCTATTTGAACATATCCCAAGATTATAGAATAGAGTAGTAGATGCAATGGACACCATTGGGTCTCTCTTGGACATTCCCAATAATGTACATTAGTGTAAGTTCTTGGTGGAACAACTATTGATCCCCACATTCAACATTCCCGAATCTGAGCTTGTTTGTGATATTGTTGGTCCCAATTCGCTCTGGTAAAAAGAGATATATGACTATCTTAATGCACAAATCCTACCTCCTGACTTGTCCAACAATCAAAGAAAAAACGTTATCCAATGAGTGGCTAAGTACATTATCATCACCAACACCCGTTACCATCGTAGCCTAGATACCACCCTCCTCAAATGTCTTGACATAGAAGAATCAAATACAGCTTTACAAGAAGTACACAATGGTATATGTGGGGATCACTCTAGCTGTCCTTCTCTAGCCATGAAGCTTCTGTGGATGGGATACTATTGACCGACAATGGAGTGTGATTCCTACCATTTTGTAAAGAAATGTCGTCAATGTCAAATACATAGTGACTTGGTACATGCACCAGCACAAGGACTTCACCCAATTACCTCGCCTTGGCCTTTCTCTTAATGGGGACTTGACCTTGTTGGAAAGATACATCCCACATCTACAATGTACACAAGTTCATTATAACTGCTACAGAGTATTTCACCAAATGGATCGAAGCCATACCAATGACCTATATCAATGTTAAACAAATCTCCAAGTTCATTTTGAACTATATAATATGTTAGTATGGTGATCCTTTATCCATCGTAACTGATAATGGACGTCCATTCAAAAACCAAGATGTTAAGGAATTGTGTGAACAGTACCACATTCAACACCACTTTGCTAACCCCTATTACCCATAGGGTAACAGTCAAGCAGAGGTATCTAATAAAACAATTATAAAACTCCTAAAAAAGATTGTCTATGATGTTGGCCGGGATTGGCACATACAGCTAAATCCAACCTTATGGGCTTATCGTACAAGCATTTGTACACCCACTGGTGCCACACCTTTTTTCCCTTGTCTATGGTTCTAAAGCCATCTTACCAATTGAGGTCAAGATCCCATCCTTGAGAGTCTCCATGCATAGTGTCATTGAGGATGAAGACTACAAAATTTCTAGATTGCACGAGCTAGAGTTATCGAATGAAAGACAACAAACAACATTGGTCCACTTACAAGCATATTAGAACTTCCTTAGATGGAGCTACAATAAGAGGGTTGAAGTTAGAATTTTTGATATTGGTGATCAAGTCTTGAAGGAAAATCCGATAAATTAGCAAGAATGTGAGAAACCAAGTAAGTTTGAACCTAATTGGTTAGGTCCTTACATAATCACCGCAACATACGGATCTGGTGCCTATCAATTGGCTACTCCAGAGGGTGAACCATTATATGATCCTATCAATAGCATTCACCTTTAGAGGTACTATACACGACCTCTACAAGATCTCGTGGGGTAAAAATATAGAAAAAATGAAAAAAATAGAAAAGAAAAGAGAAAAAATAATAATTTTTCCTATAGTGAAAACCATTTTAGTGGCACTTTGGATAAGTACCATGGTGAAAACCTAGCAAATAGGCACTATGTGTCATCAGCTTCTACTTTTCCATCTATCACCATTCTATCTGATTTCGTCCATAATAAACCTAAAAAATAGATATCCTTCACAGTGAAGAGATTTCCCATGGCCTGAAATTGGGTAATACTTAGCATCAATAACTTATCACATTCAACCATCCATAAAAATTGGTCATGTTCTAGACTGGGGGAAATTCTCAACCTAAGGTTTCAAAAGGATCCTACACATGGTATCTGGGGAAGTTATCACATAAAATCCAAAATCATCAAAAAATATCAAACATCTAAAAACATTGAAAAATATAAAACATCCAAAAACATTGAAAGATTAATCAAAACACAAAAACATTCAAATATCCTTTAAAATTCCAAAAAAAATCAAAATCAGAAAAGCCAAAAATAGTGCCATTTTATACAATTGAACTACAATGTCTTTATGTTCGTCACGTAGGAAAGGTCATCATTGATGAGCCCTCGAGGCATTAGGTCAGTTCCCTTAGGGTCCATCATGAGTAAGTCTTGCGTCACAAGTCCAAATTTCATAATAAACTATTCTTTTGTAGAGAATTGACATGTTGAACAAAAATGACATACCTTACATAGAATCAAGCTTAACAAATCAATGAAACAAAAATAGGACACTACCCAAGTAAGCCTTCAAACTAGCAAGTCAATTGTTTGCATATCTATAAAAAAGTACCTATCAAATTAAAATTATTTTGTCTTATACAAGATGTGGCATTATCGAAACCAAGCTAGGCATCTTATATGAAATGTTTTATTCCTTACATCGGGCATAATAGTTTTTATTGTGTACTTATTGGAAAATAAGAAGATCCTATTTAAGCTTGTTGACTTGTTTGTTTTAGTTAATCTTATATTTTTATCTAATTTATCTTATTTCATACTCCTAAGATGATCGATGATATCCACAAATGATTAGAGCGACGATGAGGGATGATGACAGTTCTTTCTATTGATTTATGTCTATGGTTTGTCCCGATAACATGCTGGGGAAACTAAGGTCCTTATGTGTGGTTGGGATTCTATCTAGCATAATCCAAAAATTCTATACAAGTCAAAGGCCAATCTAACTCTTTCTTGTATCAAGAAAAACATGCTTTATGACAATTTCCTCACACGTTCCTATAAGGGTCTAGTGTCACTAATCTAAATTAGGACATTCTTTGTTTGACATATTTTAATCTTTGACAAATGGATAATACTATCACCAAGGTTTGTCTCAACTTAGTGTACATCTTCCACTTGTCCATATATTATATCTTTAAACAAACGGAAACAAAATGTACCTTCACAAATCCATGCTTAGGTATGCATACATCCGCTTGTTCCATGTCCCATAATAAAAATGCTCTATGATGATAAAACATGTGCTGCTACAAGCTCAAGTAATATCAATCATTTTGTCAAATTTGGATGAACGATCTGTTTGAAAAGTTTTCTCCACTGCTTATTAACCATTTCTTTTCTTTGCACTAACAGTTCTACTAACAAGTCCCATCGTCATTTCGGTGGCGTACTATGACATACCAAAAAAAAATATATGAGATGCATTATCTTGCATCCACAAACATGTTAGAACTTCATAATAATCATGTGCATATAGGTCATACATACTGCATAATAAAATTACAAAAAGATATTATATTGCATATCATTTTGCAAAAAATCATCATCCATATAAAAATCATATTGGATATGGCATAACATGTTCCAAAACATAAATCCATCATCATATATACAACATATAAGCAACAATAGTGTCATCATCACATATAAATTAAATTAAATCCGTGCATCATATCATACAAGTAAGCATTTAATAAATATATCATATGCATCCATCCATAGATCATAAATAACATCATAAACAACCACATGCATAAAAAAATAACACATCATATAATTTCCTCAAAAAGGGTGCATCTTGTATATATCCAAAAAAAAATTTCACAGCACAATAATCGAATATCGGTAAAAAACATGGAGCTCGCAGGCTCAGTCCAAAAAATAATAATACACGTCTACATAATCAGGCACCACCAGTGTTGTCCCTATCCCCAGAAGTAGATGGTTTGTCCTCTCTATGAACTGATCCACTGGCCCGTGACCTGTCCCTCTCAGAATGTTGTGCTAAATGATAAGGAGAAGGCTGAGGCTAGGAGACACCCCCACTGCTTTGGGATCATTTGGAATGGGTCCTACCCCAAGACCTCCTTATCACCCCAGTAAAACTAGGCTCTCTCTATGATGGAGGCATTACCCTCTCATATAAATCCAAATAATACTGTTCTACCCTGCTCGAGCTATGAAGCTCTTGAGCTAGATCTGCAGTCCAACCACTGACTATGCTAATAAAGTCTAGAGCACTTTGATCTACTCGCTATGCATAGATCACAAACATATCTCTCTTAGCTCTCAACTAAGATATCTCACCCTACAAACCTTGTATCTTTAGTGTCAAAGCCTGAACCTATTCCTGTAAAGCTACCACCTGGGGATCCACTAGTTTGTCCCCCACATCCTCCTCCATCACCTCCAAGATGGGTATCTCCTCCAAACCATCCTCCATCACCACCTCCTGTCTCATCTTTGCCTCCTCTCTCCCAGCCTCCTCTACCTTGATGTCCATACTAATGTCCACATCTAGCTATTGATCTGCTCTGACACCCTCCTCCTGGAGAGGATGAACATCTAACTACACTGGAGCAACCAAGACATCTACTCTAACACCCTCCTCCTAATGAGGAACATCCTCTCCCTGTTGACCACCATCTCGCATCAGTGCTCGAGGTGGAAATACACCTCTATCACCTCTCCCCCTCTATCACCTCTCCCCCCTCTACCACCTCTCCCTCCACCACCCCCATCATCCCCATCATCACCTCGGCCACCATCATCCCCTCGCCCCTTCTCTTGGCCACAAAATCTACCTCTCGAACCTCTCCCAAGCCTCTAAAATGGGGCAGGAAAATTTGGATTTGTATAAGGGATGGGCCTATACTCGACCCACCATGTATCATACTCGGGTGTGGTACCTAGATCGGTGACCTCTGTTGGGGCACCCCATTGAACAAGATGGAATGCATCAATCTCCTACTCCACTACCTCAACACTAATCATGTGCCCCCACTAATTAACCTCGCGGGAGGATCTAGCAAACTCTACAGTACCAACAGCATGCCCCTTTCACTCCCCAAACTATCAATGAACCTACTCTAGTAGATAATTATCAATAATGTGTTCAGACTATACTGTCCTCCCAATAAGAAACTGTGGCTGGAGGCAATAAGGTAGATGCTCAACATCGTCCTCCCAAGGACACTGTCTGCATGGTCTCTAGGTAAATGTATCAAGAAGGTCAATAGCATGGCGCCTGTACCTAACGTCACCTACCTGCACCCGTGTCATGAATCCCCCATACATGTATACATACAAAAGTCCTATTGCAAGTTGTCTTTGAATAGGTGGCTAGAACATCGCAATATGCTGCCATGCCCAGACCATGAGAAGAGTAGTGCCACAACTAATCGACTGAGTGTCTCAATAGGCTACATCATGAAGCTAAAAGTATAGCATGGTAGGCATGTGCAAGGTCCCCAAGCATATATTGTACCACACATCATCATCTCTATGAGCACCTCTCCCCATCCAATAGGGAACCCGTGTCCTTGACGATCAGGACACAACACCGGTAATCACACTACAGATAACAACTACCATCCTCTCATATCTATCCGCTAGAATATCCCATCATATCTCATAATCCTTGATACTGAGGTTTGCTATGTCATCATGCTCAAAGGCTCCCTGAAGAGTAGAATACCTATGACTAGTGTCGTAAACCACATGTTCCCCACGAATTGGAAGATGTAGGATCCTCTAGATGTCCTCCAAAGTAACAGTGGCCTCCCTAGTGGGTAAATAAAATGAACATGTCTCAGAATGCCATCTCTCGGTGAGAGTTGTCAATAAACCACGGTTAGCCCGAATGATGGGCATAACAGTAACATGATACATGCCTAGGGAATAAAGGGTATCCCTCTCCTTATCAGTCAACCGATCTTGCAATTAGAAAGTAGACAATCGGCTCTCTCGGGTATAAATCGGTGGATATCACATCTGTGATCACAAGAAAAACACAACACATCAATTAAAAGCCCTAAGCAAACCTATTGCACTTAAATTGAAGAGAAAAAATTCTCACAAGTAGGCTCAATTTTCCAAATAGTTAAATGCATCACACTGTTACAAGAATGTGGCGAACAAATCAAATGTGGCATGCTGTTAAGCGGGTGCGACAAATCAAGCAATTGCGACATATTGTTAAGCAGGTGCAACGAATAAAGCACATGCAACATACAATTAAGCAGGTGCGACAAAAAAATCACATGCGGCGTACTGTTAAATAGTTGTAGCTAACCAAATCAAATGCGACCAATTATTCTACATATGCATTGCACCACAGTAGATGTGGTTCAAAAATCAATTGCGAGCAACCTAAACCAAGGCGGCTCTATTTTTCAAATGTGTCGCACCAAACACATGTGGAAAACTAGGCCATACATGTGGCGAATGTGATTGCAGTTGTGGCACAAAAAGTGCACTACATCTGCTTGCTCAATTTTGAGCCCTAAAATCTATCAAAAAGTGAAAAAAATACGAAGAAAGGAAAGAGTACATATTGCGTCCCTTGAGCCCTCTGGCCATTGAAAGGTCCTAACCCAATATCCGCGATGTGTAGTGATTGGATTAGGAGACATTTTTCCAGTAGCTTCGCAGAGAAATCACACTCAGAGCTCTTAAAACTCTAAAGGTAAAATGCACAAACGAGCCAATTTCACCCCATAGGACCTATTTTTACCCTTGTAGGCTAGGATTTTTTTTACCCCCTTCATAATTGGGTGCATCAACTTTCGACTTCGAACACTAATACATACCCTCGAAGGCTCTCATATCAAAACCCAAACCTACAAATGTAATCAACACTATAAAATTGACTTTTCAGAACAATTTATCAAATTTGTTGATTTTTTTCCGAGGGGGCATTAACCTATCTTGTTGTCACTGGGGCATACTGGGGCAACTCTTGAGCACAAATTTTTGAATTTTCTTTGACATAACACTATAAACACACATTATATCAAAGAGGGGCAAAATGTAGATACCCAAAATTGTCCTGATTTGTGAACAACACTTTTTGACTAACTCTCACCCGTCTTCCCCTAAAATGATTAGATAATGCATTATTATTGAATTATTATCATTTTTTTCATATTCTACTATTAATTAAGTAATTTAACATTATTTAATTAATTCATCCTCAATCATCATTTTTGACTAATTAAATAAATCTTATTTATTTAATAATGTCCTAATTAAACATTATTCTTCTGATTTTTTTTAGATTGCAGGAATCGGTCAGGTATTTGTCCCCTTATAAACTGCAGTGCACCTGGTAAACTTTTTTCATGTGACTAGTGATGCTGGCGTGACACGCCCTTCGGTACCACGGGGATGGTGAGGAGACTAGACCTTGTGACCTCTTTCTCGCGACATGATGCTTTAGCCAATCGAGTTGGGCCCACCGCCCCATTCTTTTGGATTAATTAAATAAACCTTATTTATTTAATTATGTCGTTAACTTCACCTATTCTTCTATTTTAATTAAATAGTTATCATTAATTATTTAATCAAACATCAAACACCATTCTCGTATTAAATAATTATTACAAACTATTTAATTAAACCACTTTTCCACTTTTAAATTAAATAATTAAATTAATTATTTAATTCTCCAATATTCACTCAACATGATCAATTAATAAATACACTTGTATTTATTAATTCAATTACATCTTGCACATTCCTCTTAAAATTAATTAATTAAATTAAGTAATTATCCTCACACATTTTGATTGATCAAATCGCATCCTCTAATTATTCAATCTAATTTGTTGATTGATCAATCATGTCCACCGATTATTCCAATCCCACTCATTAATATATCCCTTTCCACCAATTATTCCAATTCCATTGATTATTCAATCCAATCCCATTGATTGGATTAATCAGGTTAGTTAACCACTCAATCTATTTCCTTTCAACAGACATTGACCATTGATCTTAATCTCTAATCTTTGCATCTATATCGTTCATTTGAAATAAGCGTTTCTATAAAGTAAGCCTTCTTCTCACGTTTTTGGCTAACCACAAATTCTCGATATTTTCCATTCTTCATCATTCAACAATGTTCTTGAGCTTGAAGCAAAGAAATACATACAAAATCTAAGAGCCACATTCAAGGAGACAAATGGAGAGAGACAATGAAGGTGAATCAAAAACAACTTGGAAAGGAAGGTGAATTGGTATTGTTTGTTTAAGTTTTTGTGTTGCTTTGTTCTTCATTGAATATATTTGATTTGAGATTAGCATATGAATTCATAAGTTTAGTGGTTTCTTAGATTAGATTCATGCTTAATATTGATAGAAATCTCATTTTCCGATCTTACAGTATTTATTTGAACATGGATAAATGGGTAATAAAATAGATTTTTAATTATTTAATGGAAAAGATAAGTTATGGAGATAACTATTTTATTAAGGATGGGTAATGAAAGAGGAATTTGAAAGGGGAATGTGAAATGAGAAAGAGTTATGACTAGGATACAAAAATTTACCAAGTGATGTTAGGAAATGATTAGAAATATATGTCTACAATAGGTTTTTGATGGAGCACTCATTGTGAGGAAAGTGCAAGAATCATCGTCCATATATGTATACTTTGAGTGCGAAAATTTTACTTTCCACATTAACTACTTATTTTATTTTGACATATATTTTCATATTAGTTTACATTCACATCAAACTGGGGCAAAATGTAATGGTGAAAATCACATATCTATGTCCTTTTCCCGTATGTTTTGAGCCCTCATTGATAAGAATGTCCTTTATGCAATTACAAGTCTATAAGTGACATATTCTTATGTTAAATATATCTTGCAACCTTATCTAGCATAAACCCACCATCACTCATCCCCGAGAACCAATTTTGATCCCTAAATCTCCCATTCACCACCCTAAAACCATTAGTGTAGATTTTACCTAGGTCATTTCGATGTGCATGAATCTAAAACATAGAGGATTAAGGCAAGAAACCCTAGAAGCATTTATTTAAAATCATCATAACAACATTGTAGAGAATCCTACTTGCATCATTGCATACTATATGCTTGCTATTGTATCTGATCTTTATTCATTGTTGTTGCATACACCCACCTAGGGGCTTGACCAATGGAGAATAAATCCTTTCCTAGCAAGTTCCTCAATGATGTCTCTTGGTATCATGCTACTTTACACATAGGTACAGTGAATTGAGGTATGCTTGTAATAGTCATGAATGCTCTATTGGTTTAATCTCATAGAATGTAAGCCCATTTATGTACATCTAAATCACTTTCATGGGAGTGGGGATCAATTCTATATGTGTAGATTTAAACTAGATTAAAGTATAATTAATTTATAGATTATGAGGCATTCACTTAGACAAGGTCATATTTGTTTGCATATTGACAAATCGATTCTCAACATCTTCTATATTTAACTGCTCCATTTAAAATTTAAACTAAATATCAAATTTAATTCATTTAATTTTCATAATTTCAATTCTATATTTATTATTCTAAACCCAACTAATTATTTTAAATTAAATTTGTTTATCATTTTAATTTAATTGATTTAATTAGGGCGGGGGGCCTAGCTCGATTAGCTAAAGCATCCTGTTGGAGGCAAGTGGTCACAAGGTCTAGTCTTCCCCTTGTCCCTGTGCTACTAGAGGGCATGTCGTGCCAACATCACCATGAAAAAGTTTACCAAATACACTACAGTTTAAGTGGGGCTACCCAATTCCTAAAATCTAAAAAGAAAAGAAAAGAAATGATTTAACTAGAATATTTACTGAAATTTATACGTTTGTTTAGCTATTATGGGTAGGTCCTTCATAAGCTAAATCATCAATGTGTCGGTCATACTGTAACCAGAACTTACAATATGATTAGAAAATCCAAAGCATTACATTATAAGGACCAACATAGACCGTTATGGAGGTGGTTTTAGATCATACTAGTAACATTTCCTATTTTTTCCTTCCATAGTTCTGTTATTTGAATATAAATAAAAATTGGGTGTTTCTCTTTAAGCTCTGCATCTCATCACCTCGCCTGCTCTTTCTGTTTCTCACATACAAGGAGGAGGAGGAGCAGAAGGTAGGGGGTTGATAAAAAAACAAAGGCACTCATTAATGAGTCTTTTCAAGACATTTCTTGAAGAGTTTGTTCTCACTGTTCTATTATAGTTCTCAACCATTTTTCTGGCTCTCCAAGATGTATGGAAGTAGGGGAAATGATTGTCAGACCAGATTATATATTGGGTGCCTTTCTGCAGACACAAGAGATGCTGATCTTCAAATCAGATTTCAACGGTTTGGAAGGTATTTGTATCTTATTTTTACAATTTTTTTCTTTGTTTTTATAATATTTTCTTTCTAAGAGGTTTCAACTTAAGATCTATATTTCAAATCTAAGATTATTTTCTGATATCAAATAGATTTGATATAATGTATGTAATGATAATGATGTGGAATTTTGAACTGTTTAAAAAATTACTTTACAGGATTTCACGAGGTATATCATGATACAATCTGATTTGTTTTTTGTTTTTTTTGTTGTAATAATGTGCCATTCAAAGTCATCCAACATTATTGTCATCCTTAGAGTATTTCATATGATTAGATCTTGAGAACTGAAATTGTTAGTATTATCATTCATATTGTAATCTTTATCTGTCTCCAATTCTTGCAACATAGGAATATATAAACACGATGGTTTTGATTTGTGTTCCTGTATTTTTCACAGGGTTCGAGATGTGGAAGTAAAACGTGGCTTTGCTTTTGTTGTATGTTAACAAATACCATTTAAAATATTTTGAAATTTGCAGGAATTTTGTTAATCTTGAATTTGGTCTAATTCAAGATTTCTGAGGCTTGGTTTGTTATCTTGATATTCAGGAGTATTATAACCATGGTGATGCTGAGTTAGCGAGGAGGAGAATGAATGGGTATCTTCTACATGGGAGTAATTTAACTGTAGAGTTTGCCAAAAAGGTTAGGTTTTCTTTTGTTTCTAATAAAAATTCTTTCTTGAAGTCTATAAATATTTAAAAAATAATAATTTTATTCCTATTTTAAAGATTTTGAAAAAAAATGATTTGCTTGTCTAAATGAATTGGATGGATGAATGTATAAAGGGCTTAAGAAGAGTAATTAGAAGAGGCGATTCACATGAAAAAATGAGGGGTATAGAAGGTGGAGATCATTATTATGAACGAGGTGATCATTATTATGAAAGAGGTGGTGCATGTTGGGGTGTACGAGAAGGGATTACAAGAATAAGAGGTGCTTCAAATAATCCTTATGTAATAGATCCACAAAACTTCTTTATCCATAGAAAAATGGGCTATGGTGGTCACCCCACTTATTCTCACTCTAATTTTATACCACCATCACTTTCTAAAGGTAATTTAATTTTTAAATATTTTCTTGTTATATTAGTATATTCTAAAAGTTTTATATCAAAACAAAAACCCATTCTTTAGAAGAAATAAATTAATTAAAAGCATCTTATAATAATTATCACAACATTTAATAATTTTAAAAAATATATAAAGACCTTATTAAAATGTAAAAAACAGAGATCTGTTTCAATCGTTTTAAGTGTTCTTTACATTTCCTCCATTGAAACGTCTTTTACTTTTAAAAATTACAATCCAACAAAAGAATTCTCCAAATAATCTATTTTTTTTAATAATTAAAAAACACAACTCTTCTATCATAGATCTATCCTGACTAGAAAGCTAACTAATAAGTCTATGTTAAAATTGTTGTTGTATTAGGTCGAGTCCATAATAGGAGAGAAGTTTGTTATAATTGTGGAAGAGAGGGACACTTTGCAAGATAATGCAGAGAAGGTGATTGGAGAAATAAGTGCTATGCATGTGGGCAGACTGGTCACATCAGAAGCCAATGCTCCAATGCTAGAAGGTAATTTCAATTCAATTCTGTTAAAAATACATGGAATAGCTAAGGCCAGTCATATTTCTATAGAATTTGTACAATGCATGCAACTTTACTAAAAGCATTGAAAATGAAAAGAGTACACAAGAGCCTTTTAATTTGCAACATTAGAATAAAAATTTGTTTGTTTTACCCTGAATAGGGTCTAATGTTTTACTTGTTTCTTCACTTTTGTTTGTCTAGTATGAGCTTGAACAACTTACTAGTTTCTTCACTGTTAGTTTTTCTAGTATGAGTTGGTTAGCTTCTAGAACTTCATGACTGTTTAGTTTTAGAAAAAAACCTTCCATAAAGGATTGAGAGTAAAATTCACTGTTCTGTGATCAAAAGACCTTAAAACAAATTAAAATCCAAATGAAAATGACTAAATTTTTCTTAGGACCTGGTTATCTCATTCTGGTAAGAGGAATAGAGCTACAATAGTTTTGAAATTGATGATATTCAGGTATATTGTGCCATAGTTTTTTCCATCTTATAAAGATATTTTTTGATGGTATGACAGGCATCGTTCAGTAACTCCTGAAAATGGCTACCACTCGAGGTCTCAATCTCCTAGGACTTGTGCCAGAAGAGGAAGGAGACCTGAAGAGTATATAAGAAGTCGGGGTCCATCTCCTCTTCCATACAAGAGAAGAAGCAGGGAAGACAGAAGTCCAAGCCCTCTAGAAAACAGGATTTATAGAAGCCCAAGCCCTGTAGGAAACAGGGGTGATAGCAGCCCAAGCACTGGTTACAGGGGGCACAGCAGATGGTTTCAAAGTCCACCTTATAGTCATTCTCCTAGCCCTCCTCCCACAGAATATGGAAATGCTGACAACGTCCATAGTAATGCAGGAGCTTATGACAGTTCTCACAGGTTGGTGTGCCATTAACACGGTAATTACTTTTTTAATGGTCAGGGACTGAACATATTCTTCTATTAAAGATATAAGATTTCCACAATTCATATTGAATGAAAATATGTTGTTTTTGGATTTGACTGTGTGCAAGATTTTTCATCGAATCCACTGATGAAAAAACTTGCACACAATCGAATCCAAAAGCGACATATTTTTATATTGTCCTAATTAAAATAAATTTACAAACAGCTGCATTATAACTCTAGGTTAAACTAAAAACACTAAATAAGCCAGTGACTGTAATGCATGTCTTATTCTTCATGCAGTGCAATTTTATTGATAGCATATATTCTTTTATGGTCTTATTACAATTTGTTTATTCATTAAAAGTTAAATTCTTGCTACATAGTTTTTGTCTGAAGTTTATTTTCTGATAATCATAATGGATTCTGATTAAAAGTTCTTTGTGAAGACCCCATTACACCAAGGTTAAACTAGAACTTCTTATTAATATTTCTTGTTATCTATGCAGTCCATCCACCGAAGACCCAACTGAAGACCTAACTGTTGGCATGCCTAAAGATGGAGAAACCATCTTAAACGATATAAAAAATAATGATCATCATAGTCCTGCTACTGCTGATCCTTATACAACTAAGGATAGTCATGAAGATCATAAAGAAGTTGATCAAAATCAAACAAACCCACATGGTACTTGTGATAGAGGAGAGGGTAGCACTGATGATGGTGATGTTGAAGGTGGGGGTGATGGTGGCACCAAGAGCTCTCCTGCAACTAGTTGCCCAAGTCCGAATGCAGAACTTTGTTTGAGTGAAGAGCAAATTTGCCAATGATTCTAGTCTCTGATTTTTCTGATGGATTTGTAATATACAAATGAAGCTTTCCTGTACTTTTAGGGAAAGATCAGATGGTTATAATGCTTAAAGAATTGAAAAAATGGTAAGGAAATTTGAAGAGTTTGGAGTGAAAATCCTCCTTTGTGAGGTTTTCAAGGCAGATTTGTTCTATGACATTGTATTTCTAAGCATTTATGGAATGTCATATGTAGCCTTTGTTACTTTGATCAAGGTTTACGTTGAGATCAGTTGGCTGAGCACGAATAGTTTGGAATGAGATGGTTATTTCGAAATGATATTGAGGAAAGTTAAATAATGAACAAATGATTTGTGATGATATCTTAATTATAATTACTTTATTTTTAATAGATTTAAAAATTATTAACAAAAATGATCATATCTTAAGTGTGAAAGTCATCGCTTAGGGATTATCCGTGGGACTTCCCATAACCTTCTAGGATTGACCCTAATACTTAAATTTGAATTAAAAAAAGATAAAGTTTGTATGACTAAGCCTAAGACCAGGGTCATCTAGTTCACTAATTAATTTTTGAACACCTTAGGTTCATTTAGGTTAAAAATAGGTGGGATTTTCAGTTGGGTCCTAAGGGAACTAGATTCCCTACATTGGACTTTAACCTGGATGATTACTTTGAAAATAACGTAGTCAAGATCCATGATTCCACTTCCCCAAGGGTTAGGCCATTAAAATACTTATACAGGAATTTCACCAATATATTATACCTTATCCCCCTTAAGGTTAGACAACTAAATGGGATTAATTAATCCTTCTTGCACAATAATCATTAACTAACCTTTAAGATACATTAGTTTAGGCACAATAATCATTAACTAACCTTTAAGATACATTAGTTTAGGTTTGGAGTAAGTAAATTTTGTTGCCCGTTTGAATTCTTCAAGGATTAAATCCTTATGTTTGTTCTTACCCTTTAACAAATAATTCAAGATTGTTTTAATTAGGGAACCGACAACACAAATCTTGAGGTGAGATGACACATTCATCACCCATCTTGAGGTGAGATGACACATTCATCACCCGCACCCTCATCTGTTAATTAGCAACATTGATTTAATCTTATAAAACTCTCACTTTAATCCATATGACACATTTGCACTAGTTTTGTTTTTGGAATGATTGACTCATTAACTTAATATTAATGCCACAAGGTTACAAGGAATAATTAGCCTTAAGAAGGCCTTGGGTTTTAATTCAAATAAATAAAATGGCTTTAGTCTCTAAAGTACCCCTTAAAATAATTTATAAAGTTTTATAGTCCTTTTATTAAATATTTCTAAAAAGTGACTTTAAGTCACAACTTAAAGTTAAGGGACCTAGTGATATTGTCCCTACCATGAGCATCTTTATTAATTAAGAGAGCTTAAATTAAGTTAGCTACAGTTTAGGGTTTAATGAAATGTGCTTCCATTCTTAGCCCTTAGATGTTAGGGCAAATAAGCAAACCCTAAGTCATAAGGATTCCTCTTTAAAAGTTTTTTTGTCTTTTCCTTTTGCTCATAAATTATTTTTATAATCATGTGTATAGTAGAATGTTTAAACACTTTATATATATATTCAAAATGAAGTTTTTACATTTTTTAGGTCTCTGTTAAAAATTTTATTTTAAGAATATGTAGGAATATTTTTGTGGCACCAACCCATGAGAGAGTAGTTGAGCCCCTTAAGGGGGGCCACGACTGGGTATAAACCATGTCACACCCCTTTTATGGGGGTCATGGTAGGGTGTAGGCCCTTCCATCCCCCTTAAGAAGAGGGGGGGGCACGTCAAGTTGAGCCTTGGTCGTGCCCCGTCAATGGGGTTGTGACAGGGCTCCCTATCGCACCCATGTTTATTTTTTTATTTTAATATTTAGTAATTGTTAAAATATTATATATTTATATTATTATATATATTGAGTGTATTGTATATAATATATATACACAATATGTACCTAATTTAAATTTCATTCTCTCATAATTTTATATATATTTAAATATCTGTATTCAGATACAAAATAGTTAATTAAATAAATTTTATTTATTTTTTATATCTTTCTATACATAAAATGGGTATTTTTACCTCTTACGTCCATAAAATAAATCTTATATATAACTGATTATAAAAAATTGTGATACATTTATACTTTAAATAAAGTATTTAGGTTACCTTTTTTATTGAACACCAAGAATTCATGTATGATAACCATTCATTTTATGGATGGATTAATTCCTTAAGAAATGAAATACTACATCTTATTCTTACGATTCAAAGTCTAAATTAATTTTTTGTTTATAAGTCATTAGCATACGAATTGAAAATGAAATTGTAAAGATAATATCTATTTTTTTTCTATTCTCTTATTTATTCAACTAGACAGAAGAGAGAAAATCTTACAAGTGTTTACTCATTTATTTCTTTCAAAACTTATGGCAATAAAGATGAACATTATCAAGAAACATCTCATGTTTTCTTAAGGAATTTTACATATAAACAAGTTTACAAGAATCCTTTTTAAGATCATTTTCTTCAAATATATCCTAATATTTCACAATAGTGCAATGAAGGTAACCATTTTCACATTTTAGTTTGTATCTTCCAAGCTTCCTATACCTACACATGACACAAATTTTGCAATGGCCATGGGATGGTCACCTTCCAACCGTTGACCTACTCATAGGTCACCCCCGAGCTAGGAGATCTCTCTAAGAATCAAGTTACACACAAAATTTTACAACATTTTGCAAACACACGAAATAATCTTCAAAATATCAATGAAACACATATTCAACCTTTAACTCATTTTATCTCATAAATAAAAAAACACAACATTATAAACACATAACCAAAACTCTCATTTTTCTTATGTACATAAACTAGGGATACTCCACCCATAAGGTGAGTTTATCCCTAGCATCCCATCTCATATTCACAACATAAACCAAAAAGAAAACATAAAATCTCAAGAATGAAGCATCACCTCCATATAGGGTCACAAATCATTTCCAAACTAGGCCCTTAAGTGGCAATGAAAATTTTAAAAAACAGAGTTAGGCAACTTGACATAAAAAATTTAATAGTTTATGAACATAATTTGAAAACATATGTAAGAACAAAATTTCTAGCAAACTGAATGTAGTTTCTAAGATACTAGTCCACTTTTGGAAAAAGGTAAATCTATTTGGTGAAATTTTGAAATTTCAATATAGTAGTTCTAAATTTTCAGGAAAAAAATAAAAAGTGGGTGTATGTCTGACCAACCTAAGGACAAGCAATTTTATTTTTTTTGAAACTTTCAATATAAGTAGAGGACACATGCTCAGATGTGCCACATTTTTTTAATAATTTTTCTGCAAGTAAATAATTAGTTATTAATTTTTTTATTTGAAATTATATCAGGGTAGAATTTTTAGATTAATGGAAAATAGCATAATAAATCAAACCCCAATCAACAATAGAGAACAAAGAAAACAAGAAGCATAAAAACATGAAACAAAGTCACCTAGTCTTCAAGCCTCCATTGATTGACCTCTATTGCTCTTCTCCACCTTGTTGTACATAATATAATTGCCCTCAAATTTGAAGTGCAACTATAGCCTATGCTTGTGACCAACAAAATATTGAAGAATTTAATTATCTCAACAACATGATAGCCTATTCAATATTTTCTCGAGATTTTCTAAGATGATGGAAATGATAAATAGCAACACTATTCATAGAGAGCTAGCTGGAAAATGGATGATCGAGATTGAAAAGACATTAATTCGATCAATGGCCGAAATTAGACGAGACGAGATGAGATAAGATTGAAAGTGAAGGAGAAAGAGAAAACTGAACATTTTTTTGACAAAATCAATTAGTTCAAAGAGGAAAGAAAGCATAATTAAATAATAGAAACATTATTTAATTAGAAGAGGACAATGTGAGTTATCTTTTTTTTATTAAATATAAATTTAATTCAAAAAGTGAGGAAGAAGATAAGTCATTTAATTAAATAAAAATTTAATTAACTCGTGACAGAAAAGCTAAAGTGAATAATTAAATAATCAATATAATTATTTAATTATAGTGGAAAGTGGAAATAATTAAATAAATAAAGTTTATTTAATTATAGAGGAAAAACATTAGTGATGTAATTAAATAAATATAATTTATTTAACTAATCAAGATTAATGAAGAAATGAATTAAATGAACTAATTAAATAATTAAGGATTATTTAATTAATAACATAAGTATGACCCTAGATAATGGAAAAATGGTGTTAGCAAGCCTAGGACATTTTTCAGCGTCTACAATTTTTTAAAAAAATATTAAAACTTGATTGTCTAACCACCATAACTTGGTCAAAAAATTATGAAAATTATTTTTTCTTTTTTTTTATCGTATAGTATGGGAAGCATAAAATGTGCCACATATTTTGGATTAAAAAAATGTGAAATAATTTGAGAATTAAATATTTTTTTAAATCAACCTATCAATCAAGACTTTAGTCAGAATGCATGTAGAAAATTAATAATAATTATCTATTTAATTCTAAATAAGTCATATCTTATATTGGTGGAAAGCTAATAATTTTATCAATAAACCCTTTTCATTTCATCAAATTTGGATAAGAAAAATGTCATCAGCCACTTTTTGGATCCCCATGATCTTGCACTCACCCCATACCTTAAATAAATAAATAAATAAAAAACCTACCTCTTTGAAATCTTCAAACATTGAAGAGGGTGAGTTGAGAACATCTTCAACACCAACTCCATCTTCCAATCCATTCCCAAGCCAAGCAAATAACTCCCAAATCCACAAGAGAAAACTCTCCAAAAAAGAAAAACAAGAAAAGAATGCTCTCCCTCCAAAATCTCTCCTTTTCTCATTCTCAAATAGGAGTAAAATAGGAAACCCTAATTTGAGTTCCATGAATGAGGAAGTGGCACTTGTTACTCTCTCATTCTTCCTTCAAGCACACTCTCCCACAAGTGCTCGTACATATGTGAGACCTTTTTGGGAGATGGGGAGTGTACTTGGACACTCTTCCTATGATCCATTATAAAGGAGGCTCACACATGTGAGTTGTTTGTGGGCTTCCCCAAGTTCATATATGAACCTAGGAGAATGGGAATGAGACAAGACATGCCATCTTTTCCTCATCCCAAGGCCTGATTTTCGTAACTCATCTTAATGGGACATTAAGAGGGGTCAAATAAAGGCCCTTGACCAAGCTTGGGGTGTAAATGAACCCCATACCCATAGGTACTTACCCTAGGGCACCAAAAACCAAGAAAATAATTAAGAATAAGCTTTTAAAGACCCTCAAAAACCCCCTATAAGAAAGCATCCGAAATTTTCCACCTAGGATGCCAACTCACATCTTAGGATCACATAAACTTAAATAAGAATCACAAACACACATTCACAATTAACATTATGAAATTAATAACATCACAAATGAGCTATAGTCCCTCCATATGGATTATGGTCTTGATTTCACGGTTTAATCACATTGGGTTCTCAGGAGATCTTTGATTCCATATGCCATGGAATTATACCTACACACTCAATGCCACATGTCAATATGTTCAATAATAACCATAGTCGAAGCAACATAATTAAACAATCACCGGTGCATATATTCATGACTCAATTCTCATAACCAACTATCTCCAATATTACCATCTATTAATCTATCTTATTTCCTATTAAACCTAATTTTCAAGATTCATAGCTTCTCAATTTCACAAGGCATATTTCATTTAATGAATATAAGATGAATACAAATGACATTAAGTAATTCCAAGTACTAGCCTAATTATTCTATATTATCATTTCATTGCACTTTATCTAATATTGCATTCTCAATTTTTCCTAATTGCATATAAAACTTGTTCAAGCATATAAAGATAAAGCATATCTAATTACCATACTATATAACTCAATTCAAAAGTTACTAATAAGACATATATATCAACCTTCATAATTACACAAAAAGTCATGAAACACATTTCTTTTAATCCTCCTAATATAGAACATCAATTAAACCAATTAATCATATAAATATTATAGGTTATCTTTTCATTGCAAATTCATCTTTTATCACTTTATCAATTTTACCTTTGAACACAAGAGATTGTAAAAACATATTCAAATCCTCTACTCCTATCATACAATCATGATCAATGTCATTTACTAATAAACCATATCAATTATCTTATTCATGTGAAAAATCATCAAGTATCAAGTCAACTGAATTCAACTAATGTTAATTTCAGGTCCATACCATAGGGTCTTCACAAGTCTTTTAAGATTCAAATACCATTTCATAATAATGCATGTGCACTTTAGTTAAGCTAGTTAGCTATTATTCCACCTTCCAAACTACATACTTATTTATCTTAGGTTTACAAGATACCTTGGGGTGTTTATGGATTCATCACACTATCCTTTAAGCGAGGTGACCATATTGGATTATAAAACGTGCATTACAATATAAGACTTATAAATCCCCTATTTATAATCATTCCTTTAAACATTATTGAAATCCTTTTCTACTTGAACATATTCATGTCTTAATGTTTAGATAAAGAGGGGAATTTTTTGTAGGGTTTACCTTTATATCCCATGATATCTCAACACACATGTTGGAACACAATGATCTACTGAGAGGGGGGTGAATCAGTAGATACTCAAAACTTTGGCTCTCAAAAACTTAATGGAGACTACTTCCTTAGCTCCAAATACTTTGTGCAGATTTCTTTCTTAAACTGTTGATTTGAAGATTGAAAACTATAGATGCAAACACAAACATGCAATCAACGCAAATGCCCACAACACCGGATATATGTGGAAAA
This sequence comes from Sequoia sempervirens, assembly GCA_007258455.2. NCBI lineage: Eukaryota > Viridiplantae > Streptophyta > Pinopsida > Cupressales > Cupressaceae > Sequoia > Sequoia sempervirens. The sequence continues at coordinate 35,276 of VDFB02007485.1, read as the reverse complement.
CCCAATATGGGAAAAACCACGGTGATCAAGGCTGCTTGAGTCTACTTCTCAAATCTAGCGTCACAAATGAAATCTCTGTTACAATGTTTTACGAGCTACAACCCCAAGGATGCAACAACAACCTAATTTAGAAGTCACAACTTCAAGGAGACTACAATCCCTTGATCTGAGCCACAACTCAGTACAATGAGGCTAAAACCTCTAAAGGATTACAAATCCAAGTATGAATAAGATTGGTTTTGCAAAACCTATGATGCATCATTACATTCAGTACTTTGTTACACTTAGTGCAACTCACACTCTGCTGCTAAAGTTGCACTCTCGGCAACACACCACTGATCTACACTCTCCTTTGCACATACAACAATCATTTTTCTATCTCGTTGCACTGCACACTTTCTTCACCATGAATGCAAACACCTAGAGGATGTTTTTTTATTATAGTCTAGGACTTCACAAAATGTATTCTCTGTTTGCTTTGTTGCTCTCTCTTTTCCTCTTTTGCACTTAGAACATTTTTCATTCCATCTTCCCATGCAACACACTCTCCCTCTATGCCACTACTGAACACTCAACAATACATACTTCTATTCAACACTCTGTGCACTAGCCGAATTCACACACACAACATATACAACTTCCTATCTCTGTTGTATACTTCTTCTCTGAGATGTTACACTATACAACACTACGTACAACTATAGGTTGTTCCCTCTATTCATGCACACTTACTACAACCATCTAACATTGACAATATTCAATTGTCTTCTATCTTCACCGACCTACAATCTCTACCTTGAGATTCTGTCTACCGTTCAAAACATCTCAAATCTTCTGCAAGGGTTTCCTTAGCTTCCAAAATTCACCAGCAAGCTACCTTTTCCTTGAGACACACACCACTGTCCAGCTCATCATAAATTCATCTAATAGGGTCTATCATATATCTTCATTGTCACTCTACCTTGGCATCGAGCCGATTCCACATTTAATTCGGTTACAGAGAAATTTCCCAAATTATCTCTCTATCGACCCTAGAATTTGATACGCATTAAATGTATTCTCTTGCCAGTAAGATCGGATTCAATATTTATCACTTCTCTAATCTGTTTTTCCACCTAGCCAATCAATCTCATTTACATTGGTCGTTGGGTGCATTTAGACCAATTAAATGCTTCCTCTATGTCGGTTACCAATCAAGAACTCTTGTTTACACTGTTGAGCCATTACATATCTCTACTTTTGAATTCTAGTCGTCGATCTTAGGGTATTCATCATAGAACACCATGTATTGCTTTTTCGAAGAGACATTCATTGAAGTCTCACCAATTCCACCATTCTCTTCAATCTTCTGCTTGCTTGTCATACGCAAGGTCTACTGATTGCCACACAACTCACAACAAGGATGTGAGTTATCCATCGATCTTGTTAGCAACTCTAAATTACCACCGTCGAATTACTATTCTTCATATTTGTGTTCATGATCTTGTCCATCCATTGATTGTCACCTTATGACCATCGTGCATCATTACATTGAAGAGACTTGCTAACTTCTCTCTCCGATAGACTAATCTCACTTTGACATCTACATGAGCTCACATGTCATCTATCCTCCATGTCATCGCCACCTAATTCACAACAACGATGCGAATTAGCATATCAAGCAATCGCTCTTCGCCACTAGTTATTCTCTGTCACAATCTGTCATTGTCACCATCCTATCAGGTCCCACTTTTCTTTTCACCTTATCATCTTATTGAAGATACATTTGAATAACTCCCACTGAAACCATCATGTCACTCCGATGAGTGAATGTTCCTGCTTATTGTTGCGTCGAACAGACATTTTTTAGACTCCTACCGATAAACCAAAGTCACATCGATGAGATAGCCATTGGGGTATCGAAGAGACATTAACTCAACTCTCATCAATATGGCGTTGTCACACTGATACTCTTGTTGTTGCAGACTAGTGGTTCCCATGCCATCATGTCACTACATATCATCGTCCACTATCACTTTTTTCCATGTGTCATCCTCTTATTCATTTTCTAAATGTAACATGGACGCACGTCATCCTCACCATACTAGGTCTCACTGCCACATCCACCTTTCTGGGTCCCATAGTCGACATCATACTCTCTTATCACCATGTCAAAGAGACATGCTTCAAAGTCCTACCGAACTGCCGATGTCTCACTAATGGAAAAGTCATCGAGTTGTCAGGAGACATTCTTCAATGTTCTATTGACACCACTTTGTCTCATCAATGGTAATGTCATCGGGCTGTTGAGGAGACAATCATAAAACTCCCTCTGATTTGTATCTTTGTCTCTGATCAAGCTCATATCGGACTATTGAAGAGACATTCGAATAGGTCTCACCAATGACCATTAGTCACATCGATGAAGGCCATTGATGACGTCACCAATCCACTTCATCGCCATGTGGCTGAGTCATAATCCACAACAAGGATGTGGATTACTATTCACTCAATCCTATCATGCCACGTGTCATCAACACTATCACCCACATCATCATGACTGGGTTCCACTCAAGCATTTCCTTCACATTGCCATGTTGGAGAGACATTGACATAGGTCTCATTGATGCCATACAATTTCTTCATATTTGCATTAATGATCTTGTCCATCCATTAATTGTCACATTATGACCATCGTGCATCATTACATTGAAGAGACTTGCTAACTTCTCTCTCTGATAGACTAATCTCACTTTGACATATGCATGGGCTCACATGTCATCTATCGTCCATGTCATCACCACCTAATTCGCAACAACAATGCGAATTAGCATATCAAGCAATCGCTCTTGGCCATCGGTTCTTCTCTGTCATAATCTATCATCATCACCATCCTGTTGGGTCCCACTTTTCTTTTCACCTTATCATCTCGTTGAAGAGACATTTGAATAACTCCCACCGAAACCATCATGTCACTCTGATGAGTGAATGTTCCTCCTTATTGTTGAGTCGAAGAGACATTTTCTAGACTCCTACCAATACACCAAAGTCACATCGATGAGATAGCCATTGGGGTATTGAAGAGACATTAACTCAACTCTCATCGAAATGGTGTTGCCACATCGATACTCTTGTTGTTGTAGACAAGTGGTTCCCATGCCATTGTGTCACTACATGTCATTGTCCACTATTGATTTCTACCACATGTCATCCTCTTATTTTTTTTCTGACTGTAACATGGATGCACGTCATCCTCACCATACCGGGTCTCACTACCACATCCACCTTACTGGGTCCCATAGTCGACATCATACTCTCTTATCACCATGTCGAAGAGACATGCTTCAAATTTCTGCCAAACTGTCAATGGCTCACCGATGGAAAAGTCATCAGGTTGTCGAGGAGACATTCTTCAATGTCCTGCCAACACCACTTTGTCTCATCGATGGTAAGGTCATCGGGTTTTCGACGAGACAATCATAAAACTCCCTTTGATCTACATCTCTCTCTCTCTGATCAAGTTCATATCAGAATATTGAAGAGACATTCGAACAAGTCTCGTTGAAGACCATCAGTCACGTCGATGAAGGCCATTGGTGACATCACCAATGCACTTCATCGCCATGTGGCTGCATCATAATACACAACAAAGATGTGGATTACTGTCCACTCAATCCTGCCATGCCACGTGTCATCTTCATCAACACTGTCACCCACGTCATCATGACTGGCTCCCACTCAAGCATTGCCTTCACATCGCCATGTCAGAGAGATATTGACAAAGGTCTCACTGACACCATACAGTCTCATTGATAATGCTTCCATGCTCCTTCTTGCTCCATCGAAGAGACATTCATAGAAATCCCTTCGATGACCCAGTGTCTCACCAATGAAATGATCATCAGCCCGTTGAAGGGATATTTCCCATTCTCTCCCCGACCACACACTATCACGCTAAAAAAGTGACCATTGGGCCATTAGAGAAACTGTTGCTTGACTCTTGGCGATATACCAGTGTCTCACCGTTCTAAAGATGTATAACCTTAAAGTGCTAGGCAAAGGGGCCAATCACTCTCACGACTATAAAGACATAAGTTGCAACTAATGCAACCAAAAACTGCTAATATCAGGTCAACACCAAAATAGAAATCTATTTTGAAAACCATGACAACGAGTATCCTTAAGGTTTATTTGATAAAATCTTACACCTAAGAACAAAAATAAAACATTTTTTGTGTGTATCCTTGACTTTCTAGACCTACACAATTCCTTTTTGGAACGCTCATGAGAAAACCACATCAAATTTGTAGCTTGTTTCCTCCTCTGTTGTATATGAGACTCTCTGTAACTTCATGACCACATTTGCAAGATATGCACTTTAGCATCATCAATCTGCCACACAAATTCGCCATTAGATCCACTGCTTTCTATAACATCTAGGCACACCACTGAACTAGCTTTTTGCATTAATGACACTTTCCATTAATTCCAACATCCTCACTTGCATGAGCAACTCCATTTCATCTCTTTTCATCATGTCAACAATCTCCCTTTCACAATTTGGACTTTTGACATCAATGACAACATTATATGCTTCTGCACAGGATTAGCACACTTCTCCTCTAATCCCCTTTTGACATCAATGACAACATAGTCCAACAATGCCAATCATAGTTCTTTTATCAATTTCGTTCTATCTAGCTATCAATTAATGTATTGTACTTTAGAATTTAGGGTTATATTAGTTGTACACAAGGTAGGGCCTTACATTAATCCACTAAAATTTGGAATTGATATGATAATTTCTAAAAAATATTTATAAACAATAAGAATTTAGTTTTGTGATTGAAGAATGCATTCAATTTGAAATATGTAGACTTTCATTTTTCTAATATCTAAGAGTTGGGAATATTTATAAATACTTTAGTAGAGGTGTTGTGCCACTAGAAACACATTGTCTATGTACAAATTGATTTAAAAATAACACTCTTCAATCATGCAGATGCTCATAGGATGTTTTTGCAAAACTAGATTCCTTTTAGAGCACCCAATCCAAATGTTTTAGCTCCTTAGAATAAGAGAATATTCATTAAAAATGAATGCATATAGTAGCACATTGCACAAATTTTTGTTTAGCTTTCCTTAGGTAGGATTCAACCAATTTTTTTGAGAAGGTAGGTCCTAGAATATGAAAGGGGTCAAATAAAAGTGAGAAACATGTATGGAAATTTTGCAGAAGATTTTGTAGCCTACCATGGTTTAAAGTTAGCTCAGTCTAATAGGTTCAAGAAGGTGTGGTTAGAGGGAGAATCTTTGAACACCATAAATTGCCTAAAAATTATTCAACTATGAATCTGGTTGATTAAAAATATAATTAGAGATTCTATCTCTATTATTAAGTCCTTTTTAAGGATGCCATATCTCTCATATTTTTCAAGAGGGCAACAAGCTAGTTGACTACTTTTTTAACCTAGGTGTTGGTTCAAGGTTTAGAGAGTGGGATTCTAATGACCACTTCCCCCTCGATGTCAAGAACATTTTAAATCAAGAAATTCAAAAAATATAAGTTGGGTTGTAATGCTATGATTAGAGAATGGCACTCTAATGTCCCCTCCCCCTTGTTGTCAAGTTCATTATGAACTTTATATTAGCGGTTTCAAGAAGTCTTGACCATTAATTGTAATTATTTCTAGAAGTCACATCAAAATGACCCTTACACAAATTCTAGGTATGTGCTTTATTCTTCTTGTCTTATGGTAGAGCTTGGTCATTGGAAATTTTACTTTGTAGTGGGGCTTGCTTAGCACTATTCAAATTCTTCTTTGGCTTTTTGTTGTAATGGGAGGTGAGAGGAGTAGGGTGGACCGGTTTCCTATTAGGGAACCCAAAATAATGTGAAGGTTTGGAAGATCTTGGAGGAATGTGGTGTAACCTCTTACATTGAAAAGATCCACGAGTTTGATCCATAGGTTTCTAAATTTTTCATCTTTGGTAGGAAGGATCAAACTTTGATAGTGAGTGGCATTGAGTTTGATATTTCAGAGGAGTTCATAGGAAAGGATTTTTGCTTGTCGATGGAGGGTAGAAATATTTATCAAGATAGAAAGGATTCAAATACAACCATGAAATTATTCTTCAAAAGGGATGAACGGGAAAAATTGGCCAAGTTATCCTATGGTGAGTATGATAGGAGTTCCATTAAACCCATCTAGGCTGAAATTGCTAAGGATCTAATGTGCTACTTCACCTTGGATGACAGGTTTACAACACTTTTCGAGTATCAATTTATTTTGTTAAATCATTTTAGGAACAAGGAAAAAGTATCTTTCCCTTATTATCTCTTGGCCTTTATGGAATGGGGTATCAAATATTTCAAGAAAAACCCTAGGTCTCCTATATTACATAAACCCTAGGTCTCCTATATTACATGAGGGTATCATTCTGCTAATTATGGAGCATGTTAAGTTATTTTCTATTCCGCTTGAATCTAAAAAGTCCTTTAAATCCCATGTGGAGCATCTCTTAGGTTATGAGACGAGAGAGGACATGAAAGAAGATGAGTGGGTGGCTGAGGATGATGATGGGGAGTTGATGTAATGACAGAGGTCAAACAAATCAACACACCATCATCTTGACAACAAATCCAATCACCAAATTGAAAACTTCTCTTGAGGCAACAATTTACCATGCAACTCTTCTTTACAAAGCAACTTTCCTTCACAAATCCTTTGTTTCAAAAAACCAAAATGAGTTCAAGGCCTTTAATCACTTTTTGACTCCACAAAACACATTAGATATCATCAAAAATATTGTCCCAAATTCTTTCTACAACATGCACAACTCAACATAAAGGCCTTCAAAAGTAGACTGCCCAAATGCAATACTAGGCCTATCTAGGCCACACAAACAATTACCACCAACTTCCCAAGCCCATTCCTCTTGTTCAATGGCATAAATATGTTCAAAGACATATTTATAAACTATTTAAATCATTCCCCATGCATAACTCATGATATTTCTCCAAACCCTTATTCTAAACCTTTAACTTTAATTCCAAAAACATGTCTATCATAGACTGTTATGCAAGAATCAACCTTCAAATGAACACAAAAACTTTAAGCTTATCAAACCCTATCTGGTGAGGGTTCACATGACACCAATGCAACCTTTAGAATCATAGTTACCAAGTGAAATACCATTTACATCATCAAAACACAGAATGTTCAGTGACCTTTGTCTAACTAGGACTGTCATGCGAGATTTGCATACAATGAATACAAAACCTTTTAATTCTTCAAACCTTCTCTTGAGAGGATTATAACTACACCAATACAGCCTCTTAAATGCTTCCACCTGAGTGGAATGTCAATTACTCCATCAAAACACAAAGGATTCACTAATCATTGTCAATCAAAGGTTGTCATGAGACTGTCATAACAAAACAGTGTTAAGATTGGGTTGTATCTTCAATAAACTCATCAAATAAGATCAAAAATTGATTCAAAAAATATCTATCAATGTTTCCTAATCAACCTTAACCCAAAGGAATACCCATTTACATCATTAAAACTCAAAATCTTCCTTGTCCAGTATCAAATTCTAGAATTTCATGCAAATAATAGACTAGGGCATCACCATTTCAAAGGCTAACCATCATCATTCGGTCTAAATCTTTGAGACATGAAATAATATACAAAAATAGGGATACATACCAAAATTTAAGATTTTCCACCCATTAGATTTGAAGAAACACAATTTTCTTTAGCCACTGCTACCCTAGAATAGGGTTTCAACCTGCATGGAAGAAAATGCTTGTAACTTTTACAATATTTAATGGAATTTGATGAAACAAAGTGCTAAATAAACTAGATTCATAGGGATATGAAGTAAACTAGAGGAGGAGAGGTTATATGTTCAAAATGTGGTCGTACAATGGCTTGAAACAAAGAAATTGTAGGAAATTACCAGAAAATCAGAGTTTTTCATTAATAACCTTCTTCATACATCAACTCCCAACATTCTTTGAATTATTTGAGGCTTCAAAGTGCCTTTATAAATCAAATCCAATGCCAAAATTGACTCTACAACTACCTAGCCCTTGATATTCCTCTATTTTGCAATTTTGTTGCATTTTACAATTTTTGTATTGACAACATTTTGTCAATTTTTGCACTTTTTACATTTAATGCCTAATAACCCCAAAATGACCAACTATGACCTATTACAGCCTCAAAGTGGTCCATTTGACCTTATTAAAACATGATATTATCATATCTAAATCTAAAATTTAAATTTTCCTCATGGAGGCATGTTCTTCCAAGGGTGCACCTGCACTAGGAGTCTATGGAGATTTACTCCAACCCTCCTTCTAAAGATGCTCCTAATTCTAGGAAAGTTTCTAAGAAATGCAAAAATCCCCAACTTTCTTGGTCTGATGGATCCTTTACAGGGGATGAGGAGTTAGAGATAAATGTTCCTTCTTCCTCTACTAAGAGAAAGATGCCTAAACCCATTAAGGGGAGTGTTGCGGGTTTGGAAGATATTGAGCCTAATGTTCATGTCTTTGTTGCTAGAAGGAAGAAACCTAAATTTTTTGAGGGGGTTGTTGATGATAATGTGGCAAAAAAACCTCATGGTGTTGAGAAGGGGAAGAAGAAATCTAGTCCTGAAGGTGTGAATGAGGAGATGGAGCCTAATGTTCATTCTGCTACAACTATTAGAAAGATGTCTAGACCTGATGAGGGGGTTGTTGAGGGTAATGTGATGGGGATGTCTCCTAGTTCTAATAAAAGGAATGCAAAGCCCCCTCTTGAAGGTGGGAAGGAGGCTAGTAAGCCTAAAATTAAGTTGATGGAAGAATATGGTAAAGGTAAGGAGAAAACCAAAGGGAAAATATCTTGGATGAGGAGATTTCTCATGAAGAACAAGGTTCTCCTTCACTTGATTTTAAAGACTTAATTTTTTTAACTATAATAGGGAGGATATATTTAATGTTTTGGGTATGGAAAATATGGTGCTATCAATTATTTCAAATGTTTAAATGGTTTTTATGGAGACTAATCATATTAAGGTGAAAGTTCAGGCTTTGGAAAATAAGACTGAGGTGAAGAATTCTAATGAGGATGTGTCAAGAAACTATATTGAGAATAAAAAAATTCTCATGCTTCTCCAAGAAATGGCTAAGGATGTGGGCTTTATGAAGAAAAACTTCGAGCCTTGTTTTATTGTGTTAGAGGAAAAAATGGAGAAAGTGTGCCAGAACCTTAAGAAGGTGGTGTAGGTCAGCCAAACTATGTTTCTAAATAATGTGGAAGGGCTTCACCTCCTAAATGAAAAAAAATAAAATTGGAAAGATGGGGATTTGGGTGGGGTATTGAAGGTTGTTGATGTTGGTGATGTTGGGTTGGTTAAAGGCACAAAGTGTTTGCATTCCATTGGAGCCATGGGTCTGATTATTTAGACTTGTAGCCATTTAAAGATACCCATGGATAGTCAAAAAAAAATATTGTTGGAGGTTGCTAAGCTTCACAGTTGAATGATCATGCAGGACTTAGAAGCAGCTAAGATTCTTATAGATTTACAATAGGCTATTTTTCATTTTTTGTATAAATTTTTGATGGTTCGTTGATGTTTGGCTACTTATTTATTCTTTCTTTTTCTTTAGCAACACCCTTTTCTTAAAAGGTTTCGGGTCCCTTCAAAACATGTTTTACCTTTAATCAAAAACATGTATGGAAATAATATACCTATAATGTACAGATATGGAAAATTTATGTAATGAGTGAATAAGTAATGGGGTAAGGGGTAAGTATATTGGAATGCGTGTAATTTGTATAGGTAGATGGCACAAAATTGACCCATTTTTCAATATAGCAATGTATCAAGGCACTCCTTAAAATGAGCCCAAAAATAAATGATAAATAGAATGGGTATGTGAATTTCACCATTACAATATTAAATGGGATCATTTTTATTTATACAAATGAAAATGAAAGTTAATAAAATTTATTATAATTTTAGTTATATAAATCAATTTTAATTTTTAATACTAGGAAACAAACAAAACAAATATCTTTAAGGACCTTCAAGATGGTAAAAAAACTAACAAAATAACTAACAAAGGGCATATAGGTTCCAAAATAAATGTAAAAATTAAATAATTGAAACATAGAAAAAGTGAAACCCTAGAGATTTCACTTTAGGGTTTGGGCACTTTTCTAAATGTTTCATTAAATATTTGAGGTAGTGGGGTTTGATGGATTTGGATGAGGTATATGATTGACTTACAACCTGAAAGGTGAGTCAACCAACCCTTGACCAACTCTAGGATGAATTTAGGGATGAAATGTAATTATCTAACTAGGCTAATGATGCAATTTACTATTTTAATGCAAATACAGAAAGTCACAAACAAATTCAAACAATTGAAATAAATAGAGTAGGACACTATGCACTTATGGTATAAATTTGAGCCTATTTTTGGAGGACTAATTCACCTAGGGTGTAAGTGTCCTTGTAGAGGTATTTCAGATTTTTTTTTTCATTCCTTTGGTGCCAGATCAAAGCTTTCTATTTCTACTTGCAAATTTGTCAGATCATTGTTGGATATTTCTATGAGTTTCCATGAGTTGTCAAGATGTAGGGTTTCAATTGAAACAATGGATAACTTATCTTCAAACTTATTCCAATCTCCTTCAAACTTGAAACCTACACATTCAAAGAGAGAGGAAGGGTTGTGCCATTTAGGGGCTTTCCTTAGTCGAACCCTATGTTAATGTTTCCACTTCCACAATGGAAATTTCAATAATAAATGGATAAATGATAGGAAGGAATGATGAATCCACAAAGTGTTGTAACTCACCACCCTTTAGTGGCTTCCTTGAGAGATTGAAGTCATGCACATCTCCTCAAGGTTTAGATCTTGCTTGCTTGATTTTCTTGAATTGATTGATTTTTTTGGAGACCTACAAAGGGTTAGCCTTCACAAACAATGATAACATAAACATACATAAACTCGCATATGATTTGACATGATGCTTGGACCTTGAATTGCTTTAATAAATCATTGAAATGTTGCTCTTGAATGCTCTTGACTTGCTCTTGACAATAATTTTCACCTTTTGCTTCTTGCTAGATTTCAAATGATGCAATAACTAGGTATTTATAAGCATTTATTCTAATTTCCATAGATTGAATCTCGATAGCCAACTTTGGACACTTAAATTACAAATAATAAAGTGTTGACACTGACATATTTAAATTTGGAGCTAAAATGGAGTGACACTTACACCATAATGGGACATATGTGTCAGATTGAGACATATGTGCCAAGGGCGTATGTGTCCTAGCCCTATTTTCCAAAATTTAAGGTGTCGAGGGCAAGGTATTAGATAAATACATTTGTTTTCTACTTGAAATTTGTCAATAATTGTTAAAAAGGGCCTTAGAATGCATAATTTAGAAAAATAGGGGCTCAATTAGGTCTATACATTTAGGAGGAGAAAAACATAGTGTGGAATTGTCAAGGGTGACAATTTACAACACTACAATAATTAAACAAATGTTACTTGGTTAGAATCTCATCAATATAAAATGCAATGCAAGGTGCCTATATTTGATTCATCAATGTATAGGAAAATCAAGCATAGTCAAACAAATGGTTTCATTCAGAATCTAAAAATGGATGGTTTCTCATTCTTGGTCACAAATGATCTACATGACTTCAATTCTAACCTAGCCCTATAGATCTTATCGTAGTAGACATAGATTTGCTCTTTATTGAACTTTGATTTTATCTTTCTATTAGCCTTGGTGTTTTTAATTTATTTTAGCTAACTAATAGTGCTTTAAAATATCTTTTGGGAGATTTCTATGTGGGGATTAATTCTCTTTTGTTCATACCCCTAGATGAACCAATTTAATAGTAAGGAATAAAGATCAAAGTTCTAGGAGTGCCCTAAATACTAATGCAAGAAAGTAATGTAGTAATGAATCTTTGATTATTCAAAGGAATTTCTCAAAAGTGTGTTAGATGTCTAGGCGAATTGATTAAATTCTTTATAATTAATTAATTAATTTTGTCCCTTAAATACAACTCCAAAGGTGGAAGTGAAGTGTATCACACTTAAAATTAGCACACAATGAATAGTAGGGAAGGTTAGAATGACCACAAGTTACATAATGACCTAGGTCAATCCCACACATTGTGGATTTGAAGCTAGTGGGAAATGAGAAAAGGGAAAAATAAGGATTGGAATAAATTACTAGGAATGAGTGCATATAAGGTCAAACTTAAGGCTCAATTGTAAACTTGTCAATGTATATTAAGTACAAGTGGGTAAAATTTCAAGGTAAATTATAATTTCACCATTACATTTTATCTCACTTTGAATTGCCTACGAATTACTATAAGGATGCATGTCAAAGTAAAATCAAGAAGTTAAAATGAAATTAAATATATTTGAACACTTATAAAAAGGATACAAATAAGGATATGAATGTTGTTTTAGTTCATGCTCCCTTTTAATGAGTTATCCATTCAATAAATGAAAGAAAACATAAAGATTCAATTAGTAACATCATATGAGAATTTAAAATAATATTTGTAACTACAAATAATGATATAGCTTAGGGACAACAAAATCAATACATGTACTACTTTGGAGAAGAAAAATTTAATGTTTTTCCATATTAAAATGAGATAGGTTCATAAGGTAGTCACACCAATCATATTTAGAATGGAACATTAGTGACCTTGTATGCACCATAATTAATTTGAAAGAAATTTATATAGATACATATACAGAAGGTACCTCCAATGTTTCCCTTAGGAAAGGGTATAAAGCAAGTGAAAAGCCATGAATGCTAGATAAAGGATCATGTACCCAATAACAAGTGTAAGATATTAATTTTCATGATAAACATAAATAAAATGTATAATCATCATAAAACATGATAGTATAAACATAAGGAAATAGAATTAGCACAAAAGCATAAGATGTGTGGTAATCATGGTGAATACTGTAAGCATCACAAGAAGATATCGAATTAGTGAAACATGTAATAAAGAATGCTAAGTATAATAATTGGAATCATATGGAAATGTCTTAAAAGGTGTCATCATAATAGAAATGTTAAAAATTCCATAAAGAATATGCACCTGAGAGGAAGACACCATATAAATAAAGTAATGTATGTATAGATAAATATATAGAGAAAGGGAGATCCAAATCTCAACCAACAATATTGGAAGGGTTATCTTTTGTTATATCATCTTGATCCTAATTGTGTACTTAGAAACCACCCTCAAGGAGGTGGCTTCCATCATGATATGTGGGATAGTTGTCCTGACTTTTTCTACTCATTTTTCTTGTGACTTTTGTGATGGATATTCCTTGATATTAGAATCATTCTTTGGTACCCAAGTAGTAGAATGCCCTTTACATGCAGTAATTAAAATTTAAAAATATAACATTATTTGATTGTTGATAAACTGGATGAAACATTGCTTTCTTTGGTATTTATATATAATAAAAAACTTGTTATTTATTTTCTTGTTGGGGTGGACAAGAATTATGTACATGGTTTTTTCTTCTTTTGCAAGTAACTTTGTAATGTAAGGATCTATTTTCCCATAAAGAGGCTCACAAATATTAATACCATCTATTTTGAGAGGGTTTCTATGTAAAAATTTAGTTATAATGGAGTGTACCTCTTGATTTTTAGTAATGATGACAAAAAAGAGGGCTTTATTTACTCCATATTTTATTTCCTTATAATGCTTTCTTTGACTCATCTTTTTTTGATGAATAATTTTCTAGATTATTATTTATAAAATAATATTACATATTCACAAAAAAATGTGGGTGGAAAGAAGTCACACCCCTAGAGACTTAAACATAAGAACATAGAAACAAATATAATGTTGTTAGACAACTAAAGTAGTAGAAGAGGGGGGAGGAGGAGGATCTTGATCATTCAGATTTACCCATACATCAATGAGGTCTAGAGTGTCCATGGGAGGTTCCCACCCATCATCATCTTTATATCTATCTTTTTCTTCTTCTTTAGTAACATAGGAAAATGAAATAGCAATAGCCAGTTGACGGAATTTGGTCAAACTAGTTGGAAGCATAGTAGGACACCTAGAGAGTCCTCTCATGGGTTGCAAGGAGGTGGATTTTTGAAGAGTAGGCCATGACCAACCCCACTAAACATGATCCATTATTGTAACCAAGTGAGAAGCTTGGGAGCGAGTCTCCCATGTACCACAAGTGGAAAGACTCATTCCATGATGGTGTTTGTGAGAGGTCAAGCAACCCCTAGAGGAAGAGGGAAACAAAGGAACTCTAGCCACCACATAAGGGGCATTGCTCCAGTGGTCGAGGAGCACCTATAAGTGGACTAAATCAAGTAATTTTTTTTATTACACTTGAATCTACAATGAAACATTAGAATAGATCATAGATTTAGAAAAAAGAATGACATTTTGATCAACAAAATAATTGGAAAATGTAGCTAAATTTCTATCTTTCCATATAATGAAGAGAATCTCTATCTTGAAATCATGCCAAATTTAGTTGAATTTGTGAGGGATGCAAGGCCAATCCCCTAAAATAACCATGTTGCATGAAAAAGGTTCTAGTTTGAAGGGCTTGAAAAAATCATGGATCTAGGTCCAAATATTATGGGCTTTGGGACAAAACCAAAAAAGTGCTTAATAGAATTTGGGTGCACAAAAAATGGGAAATGAGGGTTTAGAAGTCTCAAATGGGATAGCTTGCAACCAATATGAAGTCCTCGGAAAAGAATACACTAGAAAAAGTGAGCTAATTTGAGCTCCAAAACAGTTGCCTAAATGGTGTGAAATTTGCATTGCCAAATTAAAATGGGTGATTGTAAATGCCATCATTGATTCAAAGTGGGAACCATGGGCATGTGGGGAGAGAGCTAAAGATAGTCTTTCTCTGGTTTTTAATTATAGAAAGGGGTGTTTGGACCCTACTTCCAATCTTTCCACCAGGTCTTGGAATAAATGATATCAATTTTGTGAATCACATCAGCTAGAACTACCCCCATGATATCAAAAGTTTCATGTTATTGATTGTAAACTTTAAATTCCTCTCATTTGAAAAATCAAGGCACATACCCAAGGAAACCTTTCCAATGAGTGGTTATGATCTTACAAAATATGGGACGACCAAATTTTATGTTGGTTGATGGAAATCCCATCATATAATCCATAAATATTCTAAAGAAGCTAGGGATTCATGGTTTTCCTAGCTCCCCAAATAATTTGTCCATTGGATCTGCACTGCGTTCTTCATGGTGAGAAGGGTTTGTAGTCTAATCCCCTTCCAAGAAGGTCATCTAGAAGGATGGCTAGAGGCAATGAAATGCTACAAAATAATTTTCCAAACATCATCACCTTAGAGGGCATGAATGATCCACTTAGTGCAAAGAGCCAAACCCTAGTACTAGGTGGGTAAAATCTCCAAGCCTCCAAAATTCTAGGGGGGGCAACATAACTGCTAGGCCACCTTGTGAAATCTCTTGTGATTTTTTAAAGAGGCCCAAATAAAATCATGAAGAAGCTTATCCAATTTCATGTATGAGGCTTTAGAAGGAGACCAACATGAGGAATAATAAATATTAGTGGTTGCAAGAATCTTGGAACAACCTTATAAAAATTTCCTACCAAATAAATGGGTTTGGTGATCTAGTAGGTTAGTTTCTTCTTGATTATGGTAAGAAAAAATTGCCATAAAGATACTTTTGAAGCCTAGAAGGTAAAGGGAGTACCTATGAATATAAAAAATTCTCCATGACCCATCTGTTTCCAACCGTAAGAGATAATCTAGGAAGGTGTGAGGAGGATGAAATGTCTATAACATTGAGTCTTATGCCACTAAATGGTAAAACCAAAAGCTTTGCAAAAAGTATCTAGGCACTAGAAGTCTTGTTTAATATATTTCTTCTCTTCTAAGAGTGTGAGTAAGGAATGATCCACAAAGTGGCCATTAACAAGCTAAGTTGAGGAATTAAGTAGAGATATACTTTTTCAAACCCTTGAGCCATAGAATGAGCCAAAAGGTAACTAAATCCTTTAGAAACAAGCACATAGAGAGATAGTGTTAAGGGAAAACCATGGTGATTGATCCTAAAAATCCTAGAGGCACTAGATTGGTGACCATTAAAAGTAATGTAAGCCGAGACATTTGCAAATAGAATAGTAATTAATTGAATGAAGTGAGGCCCAAATTTGAGAGCTTGAAGCATGCAAGAATAAAGGACCATTCAATATGGTCATAGGCCTTAAGAAAGTCAATTTTCAATAATAGAGTCTTCTGTTAAGAGTGCCTAGCCTATTCCATGCCCTCCCAAACTAAAATAAGATTATCTAAAATATACAAGGATTTAATGAATCTAGTTTTCTTAGGCCTCATAATTTGAGGAAGGAGATGACACGCTTTATAAGCCAAATCTTTGGCAATTATCTTGTAAGAGATATTGAGCAAGGTATAATCCTCCAATTATAAATATCCTCTAGGTCTCTAGACTTACGTATGAATTTAATATTTCCTTTGTTAATTTATTTTCCTAACAACTTGGATTGGAAGGCTTCAAGATAGAATTTGTGTAGGTCCTCTTCAACGTAATTCCAAAGGGCCCTATAATACTCAAGAGGGAAGCCAACACAACTAGGAGTCTTTTCATTGGTCATGGTATGAATAGCCTCTTGAAGGTTAGAAATAGAGAGAAAATAATCACATAAAGCTTGTTATGAGGAGGAAATTTGACATGGAACAAACTCAGAAACTCCTAAAAGGCTTGGTCATTAATATGAGAGTTTTCATAGGTAGGGAAAACTTGCTCATAATGTTTGAAAAAAATATAGAAAATATCTAGAAGTTCTTTGAGGATATTCTATCCATCCTTGATCTTCTCGATGTTATTTGAAGTGTGGAGAGCTCTAAGAGATTGAAATAACTCTTTAGAATCTCTATCCTCAATCTTAAGATGATGTAGGACCTTGATTTGATTTGATTTGAGTGCATTTGGTTGAATGGTTATCAACAATTTTCTTCTAGTGATGAACATTAACTACCTTGACCTACAAGGTAGGGAAAAATGGATCATCTTTAAGAGATACAATAGCCATGTGAAGTACCGAGGTTGTGACCATATATGCACATCACTAAAAAATTGCCAACTAACATCCATAGATGCAGAGAAAGCAAGAAGTGTGCCTAATGGCTCTATTCCACAAAATAATCTGGCTAGTTGGTTGAGTGGTTCAAGCTTCTAGGTTCCACACCTTCCTAATGTAGGCTAATGAGGGTTGATGACTCTACAACAAAGTATTTAAAAAAAATTCTACAACTTTGAGGCATTCCCATTTTCCATTGAATTTTAAACCTAATAGGAGTGTGGTTTGATAAGGTGACATTTAGAAAAGGCTCCAATTAGAGTGATAAATAGTTGTTGAAGGAAAAAAATAGACTAAAGAAATCATCACACAATCCAAGCATTTAAAGAATCTTCAAAACCATCCCAAAATTTATTCATATACCAATGGGAATGATTGTGGCAACAACCCATATTAGGATAAAAAGGCCCAATTATTATACATGTAATACCACACCTCTCATTTTCCAATTATCCAATGTATTTAATTTCAAAATTAATATGATTGATAATTGTAAATTTTTTAAAACATTTTATAGTCACAATTATATTTTTTATTAGATTTTTATGTGTTACATATATTTATCTAAAATATTAATAAGATTGATAATTGTATTTTTATAAAGTATTATATATAATTATAATTAAATATATTTATTTCATAAATATTATGATTGTGACTATTTATTAATATAAGATTTAATGTGCTTACAAATTCTTTAAAATGTAGTGTTTAAAGGTTTATAATATCATATTTATCATCATTTTAACATTATAGATTTTTTTATTAAGATAAATATTTTTTAACAAAATTCTAAACTAGAAAAATAAAGATCATACAATAAAAACTTTAATGACAATGAGAAATAACATGAAACAATCAACACAAATACTGAAATACAAAAACAAATCGTAGAGCAAAACTAATACCACTAAACAACATGACACACTTGTTAGGAACCACCCCAACATGACAATTTGCTGAAAATAAAAAGAATAACTCACTCAAAGTGACATAAAATCAAGGCCAGACTTCACTAAAAATTGGGGATCATGCCTTGAAGGGATTTTCTTTACTCTTAGAGCTCGACACACCTCATATGGCAGATGGAGAAAATCAAGGAAGGCAATAATGTGCTCGAAGAATTGATTGACATTCTCCAAGCTTTTGTTAGGCATTATGACATTTTTTTCACTACCCAATATCACACTCTAGAGCATGCCAATGCCCTCCAAGATTGTCTCGGAGTTGTACCTAAAAAAACTCTCTTTTATTCAGAGGGCTTTTGTGAGTAATTGCTCACCATTGAGGATCTCAAAGAAGCTGTGAGCACTAGAGTAGATGACAAAGCACTAGGAATTGATGGTTTCCATTATGAGTTTTACAAATCCCTTTGGGACTATGTGGGAGAATATCTTCATAAAGTTTACTTGGAGGCTTTTCATTCCAAATCCCTAGGCCATCTAATCATAAAAGGAAATATAAAATTCATACCTAAGGTTGGTGATCTTGAAGACATTAACAATTGGAAGCCCATCATGCTCCTCAATGTATCCTATAAAATCATAGTCACAGCTCTTGTCTTGAAGATTTGTCATCTTCTCCCTCAAATCATTTGCCCAGAGCAGATTAGATTTATTAAATCCAGATTCATTTTGGATAACACCATTATAGTTAAGAAAGGTATGGAGTAGGCTAGGTGCTTCCACCAGAAATCCACTCTTTTTAAATAGAATTTGCTAAATCTTATGACCGCATCAAATGACCCTTCATTCTTGCTATGCTTTTTGCTTTGGGATTTGGTCCTAATTTCATCCAATTTGTGAGCATGATTTTTTCCAAGGCCTTTTCCTCCATCACCATCAATGGTCATCAATCTCAATCTTTTGGCCTATTTTGCTCCTTCACCAAGGTTTACCACTTTAGATCCTTCTTTGTATGACCTTGATGTTGAAGGTTTTGGCTATCTCCTAGCCCACTTTGTCTCTTGAGGACTTGTCCAGGGGATCACATTGCCTAATTCATTAGCTTAGCTTGTTAATGGTCATTTCATAGATGAATATTTTTTGAATTTACTGGAGGATGAAGATAATGTCAAGACAACCATCAAATTCCTTGACATATTTTTCTTGGCCTTTGGGTTTGCTATACAAAAATAAATGGTATTGGTAATCTCTTCTTCCCAAACCTCTTTGGATGTAGCAGTATGGATCAAAATGGATCTCTCAAGGGAAAATCTTCAGGTTCCTTGGCATTCCCTTTTCCTTTTAGGCTTCTCCTTTAGATTTATGGCAAACAATCCTCAATAGAATCGAGTAAAAGTTAGCTTTTTGGATCACCAAATTGCTTTCTCTAGCTGGGAAGTTCCAGGTGTGCTCTAAAATATTGGTCGCTACTCATGGGTATTACTCTTCATCTTGGGCCCCTTCTAAGGCCTCTTACGTGAAGTTGGATAAGTTTCTCAGGGATTTCCTTTGGGCCTCCTCTGAGACTCACAAAGGATTCCACCATGTTGCTTGGGAATTCTGCTACCTCCCTAGAGATTCTAGTGGGCTTGGCCTCCTAGCCACACAAAGGAAAGGGATTTCTCTATGTGACAAATGGATCATCCAAGACCTCACTAGAAATGAAGTCTAAAAGATCCTCCTCAAACATTGCATTTCCTTAGGATATCTTGTGCATAGACCAGCTTGGAAAGGGATTGGCCTTCACACCCTTCTCATAATGAAATATCATATTCAGATAGAGGGCACCTTTATTGCCAAAGGAATTTGGCATGCATAGGAAGCCATTAATCCTTGGATCAAATGGAATGGCATAGGATTTCGGGAAGGCTTATCTTTTAACCAACACAATATTTGGTGGTCTCCTTTGTTCACCAATCTAGGAAACCCTCTTGCCAAGTTTCCTTGGCTAAAGGCCCTCAAGTTTCACAGGAAGGGCATACAAGAAGGGAACTCAGACTCCAAAGGATTTTTTTTCTAGATCCACGACGAGCCCCATGTCATGGGGAATACTCAAAGCCAAGTTTGGCTTAAATTCTCAAGACTGAGAGACCTTTGAAGGAATTATTAATGCCATTTTGGTTGATATTCTTCACAAAATTGGAATTCATTCTACCAAACCTTGGTGGAAATATTGGAATTGGGGTCCAAATACCCCTTTCAGGAGCTATAATCCTTGGCTTGGCTACTAATGGATTTCACCTCATCTTTTGATGGTTAACAGTTTGAACTAGAGGTGGAATCTATAGCTATCAGTTTCTACTTGGCACTACAGATTCACTAATGTGTGGGCTGCTATTGTTGAGCCTAAGCTTGCCCAATTTTCCTAGTGTATTATTTTCCAAGGCTTACTAGTTAGATCTCAGCTCACCCACCAGGGGGTTCCTGACCCTCATCCTTTTTGTGGGAAATCTAAAAAATTTAAGCACCTCTTTTGGTTTTTCTCTAGAGTTCAATAGTTATGGAATTGGATTCATGATTTCTTTTGATCCTTCTAGCCTAAACCATTCTACTGGCATATGGTTCTATTGGGAGATTAGAATATGAGGCTTTCAGGGTGGAAATCCTCTTCAACATTTGAAATGATAGAAATTTTGTTATTTTTTCTCATAGACAGAATGATAGATAAAGCTACTATATGCTCTAATGTGTTATTGCGGATTCAAGTGCAAGCTAACAAAGTTGTACTAGAAGTGTCTCTTCAGAGACATTTGATAAAATTGGAATGATATAGAGAAGATTAGCATGGCCCTTGCATAAGGATGACATGCATAAATCGAGAAATGGTCCAAATTTTTCTCTTGTGACCTTTCTATTCTAGTGAAGAAGATTAAAGCCTCTAGGGAGGGGGTTCGTTGGAAAGCTCCCTCGCATGGGTGGTTCAAAGTTAATTTTGATGGTGCTTCTAAGGGGAATTTGGGACCTGGTGGTTTTAGGGGAGTGTTACGTAATGAGAATGGTAGGTTTGTCTCTGTGGTGGCGCTCCCTTTGGGAACCTAGACAAATCACTTTGCAGAGGCAGCAACATCCTATCATGACCTCTTATTAGCTAAAGATTATGGGGTCTCAAACCTTTGGCTTGAAGGGGATTCCCTTAATATTATTAAGTGCCTTCTAAAGTGTAGTCCACCATCATAGTTGATTTCCCATATGATTAATGATTCTTTATCCATCATTAACTCTTTTGATGAGGTTATAATTTCTCATGTGTTTAAGGAAGTTAATTCCCTAGCTAATGGGCTAGCTAATTTAGGAGTGGTGGCTCAAAATTATTGGAGTGATTATAAATCCTTGCCACTTAATCTTAAGAATATTTCCAATTATGACCTGTTGTCATGTCATGAAGGTGGTTAAGATAGGAGTTACCTCTTCTCAAGTTGGTTTTTGCATGTCGAGGTATATGCCTGCTTGTTTAATAATTTCCTTCTTGATGTCCATAAGATTATGGGTTGGGAGCTAAGGTATGGATGTACTTGGTGTGGCAAGCTCACATGTTTTGTGGGTCTCTTTTGCATTGCATTGTGGTTTGTTCAAGTTATCTTGCATTTGTAGAAAATTAAGGAGCATGTGGAGTGTGGTTCGTTGCATGTCACCATGCAAGGACCTCGTTGCAGAGTGGAGTCGAGTTCTTGTGACGATTTTAGTAGTAATGAAATTGTTTGGGAGCATCTGGAAAAGGGTAGTGTCAACTCCTATATGTTAAAGCTCCATGGTCTGAACCTTGAAGTCACGAAAGTGTTTGTTAAAGGGTGGAACAACAGGATTTTGTGCTACAAAGGTGTGGAATTCAACATTAATGAGGATTTCATCACCAAGTTGACTGGTCTTCAAATGGAAGGAAATTTTATAGAGATAGGGTTGTGGCCAAGAAGGCCCTTGCAAATTTCTTCAAATATGATGAAAAGAAAAAGCTCATGACAATTGGTAGCGGTGGGAATGCTCGCAAATCAATGAAGCCGCTTTGGAGGGTCATTGCTCTAGCCATTATGCAATAGTTCACTTTGGAGGGTAGGTTTTATGTAATCTGCAACTATCATTTCATGCTATTGAATCATTTTTGCTATAATTCTCTAGTTTTGTTTCCTTTTTACCTCCTTTTTATGGAAACAAATATTGAGGATCATAGGAAGAACCCTAGGAAGGCTATTCTCCATGAAGGCCTTATGAATATTATTTTTGAGCACATCAAGCTGAAGATGATTCCTATTTCTCCTAAGATCCCAACCTGTGAAAAGGGTGGATAAAATACTAGGTTTGATACTAGTGAATCGGTGGAGGAGTGGGAGGGGGATTCTGAGGATGATGATTCTGATTATGAGGAGATTTTAGAGGAGGTTAGCGATTCTGTTGAGGTTTCTGAGGACTCTGAATCTTGGCCTAAGGGTTATGAAACTGATATTGAAATGAAGGAAGTCGTGGTGTCTTCAGTGAAGAAGAATGCAAAGGGGAAGAAAAAATTCCCCAAGAAAGAGAAGCATATTGTCAAGTAGAAGGTGGATGTTTCTAGAGCTACAGTGGAGCCCCTTGTTCCTAATTTCAAACTTGTCTCGGGCGTTGGCAAGTATGGTGTTTGGGAGTTTTTCCCTATTTTAGATGATTTACATGTCCTAGGGAAGGGGCTTCCGGGGTCCGAGCATCCTATGGAGGATTTTTGAATAGGTGAATGAGGGATTGGTGTGTTCCAAGGGGATTGGCCCTAACTAGGCTAATTTAGATTCTTCTATTGGCACTGAGCAGGTTAAGGGGAGTGTTGTGAAGGTAGAACGAATGGAAATTCTGGTGGACTTGGGAAATTTTCATAATAAGCATTGGGTGAAAGTGGAGGTGATTGACATGGAGGATTTGGAGGGTAGAGAGGGGGCTCGGGAGGTTCTTTTCAAGAATGCTATTTCTCAAGCTGCGCCATCGATAAATTGGGATGATGTTAATATGGACTTATTCTACAAAACGACGAAGGATGGTACTTGCGACTTGCTTTCACTGGTGAAGTGGCTTTTCTCGGAAGTCAAGGAGCTCAATGTACAACTTAAAAACTGGAAAAATGTTTGTGTTATGCTTGTGCATAGAAACCAGAAGGAATGGTCGACCAAAGGTAAGGTTAAGACTATGAATGTTATGCTTGATAGACTTTTTGATGTTGGTCGTCTTGGTGAAACTCATGAGGAGAGGATTACATCCCTGTAAATAGAATTCCAAAAGACTATTGAGGAGAGGTTTGTTAATATGGATGGAAATTAGTAATATTTCTAATGATTTGAAGACTGTTGTTAATATTAGCAACAATTCCTTGAAATCTAATACTAAGGGTCTCTCTATTTTAAATGAGAAAGCTATAAAATGGACTAGAAAGTCTTTGGATCTGGGAGAACATGAGAAGGCCATTGGGGATGTTAATTGCTTGAATTTGGAAGAGAGGACTGAGGATATTGGTCCTGATGTGGAAAATAATCTATATGTTGGCATGTGCTTGAGAATGAGGAGCAAGACCAAGAAATGGGTTGCTATCTCGTTTGAGGAGCTCAAGGATGTGGTTGAGATGCACGAGGGGGTCAATGAGGAAAATATGGCCTCAGCCAATGTTCTTGAAAAAATTTTGTAGCTTTGTTGTTTCTTTTGTTTGGTCAGCTGTGGTGTTGATGTTTTGTTTTAGGGCTACTGACGGGTTTCCTGGTTTTTTCTTTTGTTAGCTTTTTGGTTTCTTTGGGCTATTGGTTTTATTGATTTAGTCTTTCACAGCTTCTCTCCATTGTATAGGGTTTCAGGGTCCCTTCAAAACTGGCTTTTCCTTATCAAAAACAAAGTTTCACTAGAAGTGGCTCACTTCCAAGAGCTTTTGGACCACTGGGGGAACACCCCCTACACTATTGCTCATGTGATGCCTTCTCTGGCTCGCCTTTTCAAGGCCATGTGTAGGAGCAAGAGTGGCTCCACCCAAGACTCTTAGGTGGTGTGTCCCCACTCCCCCACCCAAGTTGGATGTTGTTGTGGCTCACGGCTTCATAGACGATCACCTTCCCCTCCTCATCGGGCTCCATTGGGGTCGCCTTCAAGGGGGGGCTTCTAGTGGTGGTGCTTTTCGTTGTCCTTCTGGCAGAGCTCTTGGTTGGCCACTTGATGATTCTTGTAAGTGACTCCCACATTTGGATCTAGAAATTTCTCCCACTAGACAAGAGGATAAAGAAAAGGATGATGATGGATGGGCTCCTCTTGAGGTCACTTTGGACCCCATTGATGTATGGGGCAAGCTAGATGATAGGGACCCTATTGATGTATGTTTTTATAATTCTCTGCTTTCTGCTTAGCCCATGCGACTCTTTGTGGTGTGCCTTCTTACAAGCCTTTCTTTTGTGAATATGTGTAATATTAATTTTTAATTAATAGAAGCTAGCACCTATTCATCAAAATTATTATTTTATGGGAAAAATTGGTAGTATGTTTTATCTGTTGTATAACATCTAGTTTTCATCCTTATTTACATAAGATTATATCATTAATAAATATCATAATTTTATACGTGTATTATTTATTATAATTAGTGATATGTGATAATTAATAAATAAATAAATATGTATATAATATTTATTTTTGCATATTTTTATTTATTAATCTTGTGTATTTAAAAGATGTTGAGAGTTATCAATTTCTAAGTGTTTATATTAAATCATGGTATAAGTGTTTTTATTTATATTAAATTTTTTATAATATTATTAAATTACTAATTCAATATCTTCAATATAACTATTTAAATAATGCAAAAAAATTGTGAAAATAAATTATTTCAATAACTTTAAATACAAAATTTTATTTGAAGAACTATTTTTTCTTATATTTTTGAAAAAGATAAATGAAAACAAATCAAATTATTTACTTCATATATTAATTTGTTTAGTATATAGCTATTTTTTAAAATAATAGATTTATTGAGAAAAAGTGCAAAGATTATAAAGAATACATTTTAGAAAAGGGGAAAAAAAGAAAAAAATACAAATTAATCATTTATAATTTGTCAAAAATAAATTTTAATTTTAACTTTTATTTTATTTTTTCATATTAATATTAAATTTTAATATCTATTTAAACTACTAGAAACAAACATATGTAAGAACTACCAACAATTACTATAAAAAAATCCATAACTAGTACTAACTTAAATGATCAAGCATCTTCCAACTAAATTATAAGTGCCAACTTCATAGCTTTTCCAACTATAATTGTAATGACAACTCCATGCCACAACTCATATAGTCATAATCAGATGTGGTAAGATCCAAATGTATGGGTTATTCCTAGACCCTAACCAAAATATCATATTTGGGAATCAAAGTCTTCATTGTTTATACATCAATGTTAGAAGGAATTTCATCTTCTTTTATATGAAATCTCTAATCTGACATTTTGAACACAACTATTCATTAATCTTATGCTTTCAATTAATCTAATTACATAAATTAATAAAAAACACATTTCAATCGAGTATTGGTTTAGTTCCAACATTAATGTACAAACACACACAAAACCACATAGAGACTATACCATTTTAACATCACATTTTTCATAGTGATTGGATCAAGCATGCATCATCTAATACACAATTTGGATAGCTCTCATTTATGTCACATATGCATGATGTGACTAGCTCTTTTATACCTCTTAGGTATTTGTGGTGATTAGCTCAAGCCTAGGTCACATATACACAATGTGACTAGCTTATAGACACATCATAGATATACACGGTGATCGACATAGGTATATGTTACATATATAGTGTGAATGATTCACCCATTCATCATATATACACAATATGGTGTCTAGTGCATGTATCACCTATAAATGGTGTGAATAGCTCATGCACCCAACACACAATTTTAATAACTCAAACAACACATGTTCACATATCAATCAGCTAGCAAAGGGAAGTGGCTACAAACTTATTGCAGGCATCTTCTCCTTTTACCCAATTCACTAGTAAACAAGGCCTTAAGTGCATCTCAACTGAAAAAATGAATGTCAATGCATCCCATACTACATGGTGGATGTCATCCTTTTTCTCAATCTACCACCATCTATGATGAAAACCAAGAATTACATAATACCTTATGTTGTCACCAACAAGGGCTTAAGCTTAACAACATGCACAACCCAAGGGCTATTTTACATAGTGCTTGACTCACACATACCTATTGACCAACTACTAATTGGAAATGAATACAACACTACTGCATGCACCTTCCCATTACCTCATATATTACCACTCACCCTTTAAGTATGTCCTAGCCAAAATAAATAAATTTTATTCATCTTGTACTACATCATGGGTTCCATATTTTTTCTTGGTTCTCTGCACCAGCTATGATGATGGGTAAGCTTCCCATACTACTTGTGATCATCATTGGATATGGTGTAATTTATCAACACATGTCACATATAACCATTAATAAGATTTTCATAACATGTTGAACCTTTCAAGTTGGTGGATCATGACATCTATAGCCTCCATGTCATTCTTGAAATTCAGTCTAACCCAGTACGGGGTATCTTGTCATATCTATCACTTGCATTCTAATGGTGAAAGTTGAATAAGACCTATCATACCATGGGTAGCTCCTAATATCTATTACCTTTGTGCTACTAACAATAGCCAACTAGACCCTAAGATATGGAAGGTAGATCCTAACATCCTTCACTTGCATAGTACTAGAGAGAGCTAGCTAAACTAAACATGCACCATACCATGGATAACCCATGGAATCCTTCACCTCTATGCTACTAGTGAAATCTAGCTAACCATCAAGCTATGATAAATAGCAATTAGTGTTTCCCACCTGCACAATACTAGATATACTTTGTTATTGAGCCTATATCAAACTCAATTTTGACATGGGTCATCTTATAGCCAAGTACAAAATAAAATTATCATAAGCATTCACAAATACAATTCAATTTGACCTTGTTACATGCCACATAAAGCAATCCTTAATCCTATGCATTGAGTCGTATAGGTCTCGAGATTAAATTATCTTGGAAACAAACAAGTAACACATTGAGCCCACAAGAGTTGGCCTATATCCAAAAACCTATATATAAATAGATCAATTATTAAAGTAACAAATTTCATATACATCATTTAATTGTTATTTGGGAACACATTATTTATTAGACAAAAAATAACTAATTAGTAATATTAAAAAATGCCCTATCTCTGAATATATAACATTTTTTTATATTACCAATCATGAGGCTTATCATACATTTATCCACCAAACAGATATAAAGGAAATATACCCAATTTTCTTCAATAATACTTATTGTTAAGTACCCACAATTAGCAAAGGTGGTTATTAGAAACTTTATCCTAAACTCAATACAAAATTTAGTACATATTTAGAGTATTCTACCATCTATACTTAATAATAATTATTCACGCTATGAAATAATAATGGATTAACTCAACATTGTTATTAAATATGTGTGAGTAGGTTTCTATAATTCATTCATAGCCATGTCATGGCTGATTTTTTCATGCCCTTCTTTCTGCAAAGGATAAACCTCACTAAGTCTTGAGGCTAACCTATACTCTCCTATGATAGTCAATGATCCAAGACACAAGACCATAGTGTTAAACACATAAACTATGTTTACTTTAATTTAGATAAGATTTGAGGTATTCTCACACATTCACATCAAGACATACCATGATAACAATGACTCTAAAATTTCAACCAAGATAGGAGTATACTTTGGAAAGATAAATACCACAAACCTTAGAGTAGATAGCCTTGATGAAAACAAGTTCCTTTTCATTGGTTCAACCCTATATAGTGGGTGTTGGGTCCCAAAATTGCTACTCCACAATCCTAGAACTAATTACTCGTACCTTCAAGGCCAATGGTTGTCATCATGAAGGAAAAATAGAGGTTCATTAATAAATTGATGAGGGTTAAAGGTCACTTGACGAGATTGAGTAAACTATCCTACACTTTGAGCTCAACTTAAACTCAAGAAGGTGTTTCTAAAGGTCACCTTGAATAGTATTTTTGTTACAGCTAAAAAATAAACATGTAATAAACAAATTATAGTGATACCCAAATGCAGGATTTGATCTTGAAGGTTGTCACTAAACCAAAATTGTCCATTGCTATGACCTCTTCAATAGATAATGAAAATATCATTGCAATAAATACAATATGAGAGTGTAGAGAAGGGGGATTTGCTACTCATGAGTCTCTTTATTCTCAAGAGATCCCCAAGGAATGAACTGCCCTAAACTAGCTCATGGAACAAAGTGAGAGTTCTAGAATCAAAAAGAGAAAATCACAAAGGTTTTCTAGACGGATTGACGAGCTCTCAGCCAAAGGACGACAACGCGAAATAAGAATGAAAACGTGGTGCACTAGCATCCTAGAGGCGTTTTGGCATCTTATACAGGCCATAAAGTGAGACTATCACATAAAAAAACTAAATGATCACTAACAATCAAATTAATAAGAACTTAAAAAATGCGGGAAAATGACAGAATGCAACAAAACTGAAATGAAGTAAAGTGCAAATGATAAAGTAAGAGAATCAAGAAAGTGCTTACAACCATGCAAGCAATGAAGCCTCCAACAAATGAATGTCTTCAATACCTGCATGTGTAAGATCAAGAGAAAATGTTGGGACTGTATAGGGGTTTGCCTCAGTCAAACCCCCGTTTTGGTGTTCCCACCTCCACAAATAGCTAGATAGATAGAGAGAGTGAGCAAAGTAAGAAAATATGAAGTGATAAAAAAAACCCCTGCTCAAGGAGGAAAACTTGTATCATGAGATAGAGATGCAATTGATAAGGGATGTGTGGAATCCTAGGATGCTCACAAGCACAAGATAAGGGAGATATCAGTTGTAAGGTTAAGGAAGCCAAGGAGGGAGACAAAGATAGTTGTTAAAGCCAAGAGTGTTCAAAGGGTGCTCAAAGAGCTTGAGAGCTTGAGGCTGTTGTAGAAAACTATAGGGAGTTGTACAAGCAAGATAGCAAGGTAATGTTGCAAAGAGGAGAACATAAGTCAAGAGATAAGCCAAGAAGCAGAAGAAGACCAAATGAGTTGAAAAGATATCTTTTAAAGATGGAAAAGAAGCTTCTCAAGTTGTTACAAGGTGTCCTGGGTTGTTACCATTGACAAAGGCATGTGACAAGTGGAAAACATACTCGAAAATGGTCGTTTGAATGTTGAAATGTCACGGGACACTAGCACGACGTGTAGACATTTGTGTGATCTACTAGTGTCCAGACACATCACGCTATAAAATGATAGGCACGAGAAAAGCACATGGTTTAATGCAAAGCTAATACATGAAGGTAGCTGCTGAAAGGGATTTTTGAGCATCCTGTGAAGGGAAAAGGTTGATGCAAGGGCTAAAATTAGCCTACAAAATTACTAAGGGAGTGGACACTAAAGTGGATACAAGAATGTATGTGAAATTGCAAGGGGTGCAATTTTACGACATTACATTTTTCCCCCACTTTAGCGAGCATATGAATCTACACTAATATGAACGCTAAAGGAAATCTACTAAACATAAATAACGTCATGGTACCAAAAGGATACTATAGAGGAAGCATACAACTCTTCAAACCAAGGAAGCATGCCCCCAGGTTGAAGACCTACAAAACAAACACATTAGGTAAGAAATATTTGCACAAGAAAACAAGGTTAGAACATGAAAAGCCATTATATCACAGGGTTAGAACATAAAAACACATATACATAGGCCTCTAACTAACTAACAAGATTTGATTCAACAAAGTGAAAGAGACCTCAATGTAAAAGGTTGTGTCAACACTATGCATCGTCCCTAAATTAAAAACAATAACACATAGAAGAATTCTAAAATGAAGAGAAGAATCCACCCAAAAGTCAGGGAAGCAACCAATATCAAAGAGAGAAAGAGCATATACTCAGGATAAAGAAGATGCAAACCTTCAATCTGGTATACATAATTTTAGAAGAGAAGAGAGAAGAGAAGTGAAAAGGCTCAAGAGAGAGTAAGAAGGAGGAATGAAAATTCCAAGAGAGATTGCTCCACAGGTCCTTAGACCCAAGGAGAGTTGAACAAATGTGTCACAGACCTGCAAACCTATGGAAGGTGAAAAAAAGGATCTGTAGGTACTCTCTCCTACAGAGTTGAACAAACTGCATTGGAGGCTCGCAAACCAATAGTGAACAGATCCTGTAGGATGAAAGCACTTTCCAGGCCCTTAGACTTGCATAGAAGGCACCCCAAGTACTCTCTCCTGAGAGAATCCGGATGTAGGGGACTCCACAGAGTTGAATTGGGTCCTCACAGGTGCTTGGTCCTACAAGGTTGATTGAAAAGAAACTTCACAGACACACCTACAAAGCAACATGTTAATCTACAAACTAGACATGTTAGGAAAGCTTGATGCCAAGGAGCTCTATAGGTTCTCATTCCTGCAGAGCAAGGTTGATTAGAGAATCCTGTGGCTACTACAAGCTGCATTGTAGGACAATCACATAAAAGATAGGTCCAGGCATGCAACCCCAAGCTAGATGCCAATGAATTTTTTTGGGAGAAAACATTTCAAAGGGGCCCCTTGGGAAACCTTCAAAAGGAAGAGGGATTCATTCAAGGGACACTCCAATTGAAAGATAGAGAGAAGAGAGGGGTCCTTAGAAGGACACACATCTCTAGAACAAGTTATCACTACCCCCAACATACAAGGGAGGGGAACCATGCAAGATACTTAGAACATATAGGATAGAGGTAAACCTTGATATCATTTGTCATTTGAAGAAGAGGTAGGTGCATCAACAAATAAATGAGTGATGGCACCTGAATCACGAAGTTGTATTTTATCTTTCAAGGCCTTATATTCACTAGTGGAATGACCAAACACTCGATGGTATGCACAAAAATAATATTTTTCTTTATCATGCTTATGAGATTTCTTATGTGTAGGAGGAAGAGTAATCAAGTGAGATTTTAGAAGTCTCAACAAAATACGCTCTTGCTCAGATAAAGAATGAGGAGCAAGAAGAAACCCTTTCTCTTGTGGAGAAAGACTCGACTGAGCTCACAAGAAGAAGATATGAAGATAGAAGACAATGGAGGATGAATCTTTTCAACAGGATGAGGTTGAGAAAAATTCATGTCACTCAACCATGGCTTCTGTTTAGATTGTTCATTCAAGAAACCAAGCCCCAAATTACACTTACGAGGTGCAAATTCTATAGGGACCTGAATTCCTTGTTCATTACGCCCACAACATTTACGCCCATAGCCATATTTAGAGACGAGATTATAGCCAAGGCCATAATGTGTTTACAAATCTTGAGAAGGAGGATCCTCATAGAGAGCATTATTCTAGCAAGGGGGATCGTACTCTTCTGTGAGATCACCATCAGCCTTCTTGACAGGACTTCCAACATTAGCTTCTTTAACATAGGTGTGATCATCTTCCTCAGAAGGGGAAGGATCAACATCAAGAACATTACAATGTGTGTTTACATTACCCCGCGATGCAAAAGAATGACCATCTTTGATAGCGGGTTTGGATGATGTTATCGGAAGGTCTAAGTGGATCAGGGTGACTTTATTTTCTCCAATGAAGGATTTCGTAAAGTATAGAGAACCCCAATCATCACCAAGAAATGCATTTTATTGAGAAGAGGTAGAAGGAGAAAACTTAAGATTTCTTGCTTTAGAAGGATCTTCTTCAGGGACATCTATCTCAAGAGTATCCTTTGTAGTAGGTATTTCTGGAGTAAACATCAACACATTGGAAGACACTAAAGGAATAAAAATAGGCACCACCAAAACCTGACCAACAACTGCCATCTCACATAAGTGCATGGCCTCAAGGTTAGCCTTGACCATGACTACTTGATTACTACAAATGAACTTAATAGATTTATGCAAGGTAGATGGGCTGCACCCATAGCATGAATCCACGGTCTACCAAGAAGAAGGTTATTTGGTAATTTTTTTGACATAACATATACAAGGGTGGGTATGGTAATGGGTCCCAACCTCAAAGGAAATACTATCATGCCTAGGGCTTGTCGACCAACATTATCAAACCCACGAATGAGAACATAAGAAGCATTAAGAGAAGATGAATCAATATTAATCTTAGGCAATACATCAATGCTACATACATTGAGCATCGAAATGACGTCAACAAGAGTACGTCCAATGCCAATTTTGTTAATGTTGACTGTAATCATTAGAGGTTCCACTTGCTTCTACACTTCCAGAGGTGGGAGTTCCTGTGGATAGAACGTAATATTCGGCGAACCCGCACGAATATGAGCTATCAACACATTAGCATTCATCAGGCTAGTAGAGGCAGGCAAGAGGATCTTTTGCAAGGCTTCCTGGAGCATACCTTGATAAACTAGAGCAAACTGAAGCAAGTCCCATCATGATATCTTGGCCTGAGTAATGTGGAGTCACTTGATAAGATCATAATCACCAGGTGCCTTAATTGTAGGTTTAGGAGATGAAGGAAGACTTGGTTGAGATGGTGGTAAAGAAGTAGGTTGATTAAAATTTTGTTTGTTCTTTCTAGTATTATAAGTATGGGATACTAATCTATAAGAGGTAGCCTTAGAAATATTAGGAGAATCACTATCAAATGGAACACCATTAAGAGAACAAACCATTTTAGGAGAAGGACTAGCTGGAGTTAGGTAAATTGACCAGTCTCTTGGGCCTTTGAGGGGTAGCAAAGATAAATTACATTTATAGAGTCATCACAACTAGTAGAATAATTATTTGAAGACATATTCTCAACATCGATCTGAGGAGGATCAAATGTGGAAGGAGAATCATCATTCACTAATGCATCATCTCTAGAGGAGAGTGCATTGGAATAGAGAAGAGATTCATCATTCACTAATGCATCATCTCTAGAAGAGAGTGCATTGGAATGAAGAGAAGGTGGAGTAATATTAAGAAGGATATTAATGATTTCATCTTCTTGCAACAAGATATCCTTCAAAGCAAGAGGAATCTCATGAGAAGGATCAAAGATACAAAGTGACATGGGCAAAGCCAAGTCACTATCACATGCATGAAATGGAACATCATTAACACTTTGAATAGAATTAGATATTGAACTGATAAAAGAAGATATTAAAGTAATTTTTAAAACAATAAGCTAAATATAATAAACAATGAATAAAATTTTTGGTTGATCTAGAGCAATCTAGGGGTGACAGAACTGAGAAAAACAGAAAATCTAGATTTTCAATTTTTTTTGGTATTTTCTAGGTTCTAGTAATTTTCATTTTCAGAGGTCTTCGGAGCAAAATTTGGGGTCAAAACTTGCATCAGTCCCTAAAATTTGGCTACCAAAGGCACAATATTTTAGGGACTAAATTATTCCTCTTGAAGACCTTTCCAATGGTGTAAACGGTTTTGAATTCCAAGTACTAAGTAAACAGTTATGACCCCACCAAGTTGGGGTAAATAAATTCCTAGTTTTTTGAAAAATACTGTGATTCACGTCAGGTTCACCAAACTATAGAGAAGGGTGATTCGCTACTCACGAGTCTCTTTATTCTCAAGAGATTCCCAAGGGATGAACTACCCTAAACTACCTCAGGGAACAAAGCGGGAGTTCTAGATTCAAAAAGAGAAAATCACAAAGGTTTTCTGGAAAAATTGACAAGCTCTTAGGAAAAGGACAACAATGTGGAATAAGGATGACAATACGGCGTGCTCACATCCTAGAGGCGTACTGATGTCTCATATGGGCCAGAAAGTGAGAATATCACATAAAACAACTAAATGATCACTAACAATCAGATTGCTAAGAACTTATAAAATGTGAGAAAATTATAGAATGCAACATAACTGAAATGAAGTAAAGTACAAGTGATAAAGTAAGAGAATAAAGAAAGTGCTTACAACCACGCTAGCAATGAATCCTCCAGTAAATGAATGTATTCAATACTTGAATGTGCAAGATTGAGAGAAAATGTTGGGGCTGTATAAGGGTTTTCCTTAATCAAACCCCTCTTTTGGTGTTCCCACCTCCATGGACAACCAGATGGATAGAGAGAGTGAGAAAAGTAAGCAAATATGAAGTGATAAAAAAATCCCCACTCAAGGAGGAGAACCCATATCACAAGATAGAGATGCAATTGATAAGGGATGTGTGGAATCCCAGGATGCTCGCAAGCACAAGATAAGGGAGATATCAACTGCAAGGCTTAAGGAAGCCAAGGAGGGAGACAAAGATAGTTGTGAAAGCCAAGAGTGTTGCAAAGGGTGCTCAAAGAGCTTGAGAGCTTGAGGTTGTTGTAGCAACCTGTAGGGAGTTGTACAAGCAAGATAGCACGATAATGATGCAAAGAGGAGAAGAGAATTCAAGAGATAATCCAAGAAGCAAAAGAAGACCAAATGAGTCAAAAAGACAACTTTTAAAAAGGGAAAAGAATCTTCTTGAGTCGTTACAAGGTATCCTGAGATGTTACCACCGACAAAGGCATGTGACAAGTGTAAAACATGCTCGAAAATGGTCATTTGAATTTTGAAATAACACGGGATGCTAGCGCGGCATGCGGATGTTTGTGCGGCGTGCTAGTTTCTAGATGCATCATGCTACAAAATGATAGGCACAAAAAAAGCACACAGTTTAACGCAAAGCTAAAGCACAAAGGTAGCTCTTGAAAAGGGGTTTTTGAGCATCCTATGAAGTGAAAAGGTTGATCCAAGGGCTAAAATGAGCCTACAGAAGTACTAAGGGAGTGGACACTAAAGTGGATACAAGAATGTATGTGAAATTGTAAGGGGTACAATTTTACGACATTACAAAGAGTACAAGTACATGACTCAAAAATATGGATATGTTGATAAGGCTCACAAATGTTTTTTCCATGTTTAAACTTGTTGAAGCATGAATTGCACAAGAATTTAATCATAATCCTAAACTACTGGTGAATAATATGTTCATTTTTTAGAGTATGATTGGTCAAATATTTCCAAGATTAGTGCCTATTCATTGGCAACATAGTTAAAATCTAGCAAAGGAAAAATAATTTGAAACCACAAGAAATAATAAAAATGCATTTATACACCAAAGATTGTGATATCAATAACAA
>VDFB02007484.1:0-26664 GCA_007258455.2 Sequoia sempervirens | reverse complement strand
GTCAGGAGTTGGCTTTATGGTGGATAGAGAGGCTGGACAAAAGAGGCTGCCAAGATGGGCTAAGACTCCACCCTTCATCGCGATTAAGGTTGGTGGGGTGATTGAAGATTTGGATGGCTTCCTTAAGCTTCCTGTTGTGGAAGTTGTCTTCTTTGCACAAGATTTGGGTGCTTTCAAGACAAATGTGATGTTTGGTTGAAGATGAGTGCACAACAAGGGCTGATTTAACAACCTGGTCGTGTAAGATGTCGGCACTATGCTCTTTGATTCTGGTGTTGAATGAATGTCCAGTTTCTTCGATATAAGGAGTACCACACGAACAAACAACTTTGTAGACCTCCAAGTCAAGAAAGATATCTCTGGAGTCTTTAAGAGAAGGGATACAATTTTTTATTGTGGAAGGAGGCTTGAAAGCACACTGAAGGCCTCTTTTAAGAAGGATTTTAGAGATTTTATGGGAGATACCTTCAACAAAAGGTAAGGAGGTGCAAGGGAAAAAAATTGATTGGGAGTAAGCGGAGTTGGAGATAGGATGAAACCGGAGTTTGGAATGGTGAAGGGCTTTGGAGATTTGCTTGCTGGTGTACCCATTCAACTTAAAGACTGAACGAAGATGGTCCAATTCTTGGTCTAAGTTTTCATGGTCACATATGTGATAGGCCCTTGTGGCCAAAGTTTTGAGAATACCAAATTTTTGGCTTGAGTGGTGGTGGGAAGATGAGTGGAGGTATAAATTAGTGTGGGTAGCCTTGCGAAGGACTGGCCGACCAAGGGAGCCATCAGATTTTTTGAGGATTAACACATCTAGGAAAGGCAATTGGCTATTAGACTCAAGTTCCTTAGTGAAGGAGATGGAAGGAGCAATGCTATTGAGGTGGGTATGAAATTCTTCCAACTTGTCAAGGCCATGAGGCCAACAGACATTGGTGTCATCCACATTTGTTTCCACCATCTCGGTTTGAGGGGGGAAGACTGGAGGGCAATTTCTTCGAAAAGCTCCATATAAAGGTTGGCAATGACAGGAGAGAGAGGGGAACCCATGGCCACACCATCAACTTGCTCATAGATAACACCTTGGAAAGAGAAGAAAGTAGATCTCAAACACAACTCCACTAAGGGGGCAATCTTGCCATTAACCTTGC
This sequence comes from Sequoia sempervirens, assembly GCA_007258455.2. Lineage (NCBI taxonomy): Eukaryota > Viridiplantae > Streptophyta > Pinopsida > Cupressales > Cupressaceae > Sequoia > Sequoia sempervirens. The sequence goes on along the minus strand of VDFB02007484.1, from coordinate 25,522 downwards.
ATTTGACGATCTCAATAGCATCAGGGATAGGAACCTTGGTGAAGAGGGAGACAACGTCAAAACTCACCAAAATATCGTTGCTTTCTAGTTTGGTGTCTTGGATAAAGTGGACAAAATGAGAAGAGTCCTTGATGAAGGAGTCGGATTTTCCCACAAATGAAGAGATAAACTTGGCAAGGAAAGAGGCCAACTTGTAGGTGGGAGAAGCCATGGTGTCAACGATAGGCCTAAGAGGAATGCCCGCTTTGTGAATTTTAGGAACCCCATAAATGTTAGGGGTCACCTCCTTAGAAGGAACAAGATGTTTCTTGGTCCCATCATCAAAGGAGGAGCAAGACATCGCAGATTTCACTTTTTTGAGAATTTTGGAGCAAATAACTGTTGGCATCATGAATCGAACCGATTACTCCTCCAAAATGCTTGATCTTCTCTCCGATGCCAACATTTACATGAGTCGCTCTCACCCACCTTTGGGTAGTTGTGTCTCACACCTTCTTTTGGACTTATATGCCACCTCTCATTACCATCTATTTGTTTTTATCTAAGTAGGTGCAACCATGTAATTTGGCATTTCCCAAGTAGGTAAAACTCTTGCTTATTTTTGATAGTTGGAGTTATTCCACCTCTTGAATGTATATGTCCCTATTTGTGCTATATATATAACACTCACCTCTCTTCTATGTTAGTCAGAAGGACTATTGTGATTATTAGCTATATTCGCTTGCATTTTGTCTCGAGTTCTTTATTTTCAAAATTCTCTCTCCATTTTGCTATTTTGATCTTTGATCATCTGTTGATTGGAGTGCATGTGATCTATGGCTGACAATAAATTTTGACTCAGATTGTCATTTCTTGTAGAATCTAACATGGTATTAGAGCTAAGGTGTTTGATATAGTTCATTTTGTAGTCTTATTTTTTTGAGAGATTTGAGACTAATTTAATGCTAATATTTTTCTCAAAAACCTAGTATGCTCTTTTCTTGCATCCTTAGATGATTTGGGGAATCAAAAAAGTTTAAAAGAAAAATAAGCATCAAGAATACTCTGGTTTGAATATATTGTTCTTGTGAAATCTGGGTGATTGCAACTTTTCAGTAATCCTAGAGGCATTTTCTATTGTTCCATAGTGTCTGAGAAGCTTGTGAAAGTCAAGTTTGACTTTCGTTTCACTGGTTGATATTTTTTGTCATGTTTTGACAAAAATAGTCACTAGAAAAGGTCTTAAAAGGGGAATGAGGAAAAGTATTTTTTTTGCTATCAGTGCTAAAGAAGAGAAGAAAAGGGAAGAATCTTTGGTTTGTTGTTTCCCTCCACTCACGTAGCATGGATTCTAGGGTTTTCATTGTTAGCTGTTGAGAAAGTCCTCCTCTCTTCAAGGCATGGGGAATACAGCTTGCTACCCCTTCAAAGAACACATTGCAGACCTTCACCTCCACGTTATTGAGACTCTATCAAGTATAAACATGCATGTGGAGGATGAAGAAAACACAGACTTTGTGGTGGTGGATAGAAGACAAAAGGCTTGTTGTAGAGCAATCTCACATAAAAGAGAAACATGTCAAGTAAAAGATGTGTTGAAATGTTTGTTTGGCCCCTTTAGATCATCATATTTGAACCATACAAGAGCATGCAAAGGTAGGGATGTGGGTTTCATTTCTGTGGGAGTAAGGTTCATCACTCTGTTCAAAACCCTTGCATTGTTACTGTTGTAAGAGAATGTCATGTAGAATGTTGATTTGGATGATGATTTTCCTGTGTTTTGTTGGGAAATATATATCTATGGTAGTTTTCATGAAATTTATGTAGTGAATAGGTCAAGCATCCTCTATTGGAGGTAGGAACAGATGAGATTACTTTTTGTGATTGAAGATCATTCTGATATGGCACTGTACCCTTGCAAAATTAATTCTAGAGTTGAGTATCAAACCCATTGCACTTTCAGCAGACTAGTATAAAGTTATGGATGATGTCACTTCGGGTGTATCCACTAGTCAAATTAGTGCAAGTGTAGCTGGCCAGATACCAAACCGAGGACGCCCTAGAAGGAAACTCTGCTGCTACCAAAACACTTCTCGTTGAAATGGAGGCTACCTCATTCGGGCTAAAATGGTTGAAGAGGCTTGGATATATCAACATAACAATTTATCTAGAGACATCCTTTCCATATTCTTGTATATTGCAAACTTCCAGCTGTTTGTGTTTTACCAGAAAGTTTATCATTCCAGAGATCAGTACGTTTGCAAGTATCTGGTTCATCTTTCTTTCTATTTTCGCAACTGGTATATTGGAAATGCGATGAAGTGGAATTGGTATAGATGAATGGTGGAGGAATGAACAATTCTGGGTGATTGGAGGTGTGTCATCCCATTTATTTGCAGTTGTCCAAGGGTTGTTGAAGGTCCTTGCTGGTATTGACACAAACTTCATTGTCACATCAAAGGCTTCAGGTGAAGATGGTGATTTCACAGAGTTGTATATGTTCCAGTGGACTACCCTTTGGATCCCTCCTACGACTTTGCTTGCTATAAACCTTGTAGGAGTAGTTGCAGGTGTCTCATATGCCATCAGTAGCAGTTGTGCTTTTTGGGTGATTGTCCACCTATATCCTTTCCTCAAAGGTCTGATGGGAAGGCAGAACTAGACAACCACAATTGTTGTTGTATGGTTCATTCTTCTTGCATCTATCTTCTCATTGCTACGGGTATGGATAGATCCTTTCACTACCAGAGTGACAGCACCAAATCCAGTGCAATGTGGCATTAATTGCTAAGTATTTTACTATCTATATTATTGTTGCACTGAGAATGATTGATCCAGGAATTTTTTCTCATTCAAACATTCTAAATAATTTACTGAGAGATCCATTTGGAAATATTTTTATAATAAATAGTAAAGAGTGTTGGGACATTGACATGATTTTGAAGAGTCGAACTTCCTTGACATTGTTGTTTTTGGCATTGGCAGTTACTGCCCAAGTTATTAGATGCAGTTATATTACCTATCGAGAACAATGCTCCTGTCAAACCTATCATAGTGGTGAGATGCCTTGGTGTTGAGTGACACATGACAGACCTTATACAGGTTTGAGATGGTAGTATTATGGCTTGAACAGTACCATACAGACCATCAAAAGGAGAATAAAATAAGTGTTATTGAATGCCTTCACTATCAAAGAAGTTATTATAAGCTAGGGTATGATGGAAGAAGAGTACAGTCAAAAGGAAAGGGGCATGCTAGAGGTAGACTTTATGAAGCTTCATCAACAGGCAATGCTGCTTCCAGTAGCTCTGTTTCTTCTTATCCAGATGAGAGTATTTCATTGTCAGGTGCAGTGGAAACAAAGATCGAAATCACAAGCTATTTCTGACTGTTCAGTTACTACAAAGGTTGTATCTATAGATGGAAGTTGCTTGGATATTGTTGCATTGTAAAGGAAAACTGCACAGAACTTGAACATATCAAAGAATCATTCAAAATTGAAGTCTTTGCAAGTCCATCCTTTGGAGGAGAGGTCTTTGGAGGTTGTAAGGGTGGAAGCATCTCAATATGTTAACATTGATTGTGATCACAAAGATCCACAGATGTGCACATTATATGCTTCCGATATTTATGAGCACCTTCACAAAATCCATTAGACATTGAGAAGATAAGAAAGCCTTTGTATTCAAAGCATCCTATGGTGAAATTTACATGGACATGCTGTTGAAAGTGTTGAAACAGCTCAGTGGGTGACTTTATGTTTAGAGGCTCTAGATAGCATTGAAAAAATCTTAGTGGCAAGACAACAAATGACATTGTTTACAGACAGGCTGAACAAAATTTACATGGTAAGAGCTTTGACATTGCTATGACATTACAGAAAGAGCTTAAATCTGGGCAAATGACAGGGTTTATAAAGTGCAGAGTACTGGCAGTTTGACAATGATTAAGTTAACAGGATAAAGATCATGACCAATGCTTTTCTTCAGTGGACAATTTGTTGAAGAGTGCAGATCCAACATTTTGAAGAAGCACAGAGTCTATGCATACAATACGTAAGGACAGGTCTGTGGGAGAATCTTATATAGTCAAAGAAATAGTGGCAGTTCCATGATGAATTTCCATGAATAGAAATTTTGCACCCTTTGGGATCAGACAGAAACCTGTATTAGGCCCAGCAGATAAAGGGGCAGGTGATTTTTTTGGCATTGGAATGAAGTTTCCAGTCTACAAGAAATTGAGCTTTCCCGTCCACAAACTGTTTCAATGGTACAACAGAGGCCATCAAACTTTTGCTTGTTTCCAAAGAAAGGTACTGCTAACTTGCTGCTTCAATGGAGGCTATGGATTTAGAGGATGCTGTCTTGAAAAATCAGGATCTGTCAGCAAAAGCCAGTGTAGAGTTAAAGCTCCTTAATTGCTCTTGGATGTTCCCAGTTTTAGATTTTGGGGAAGAGGTTTTGGGAGGTGAACAATACATCTTGAAATATGGCATGGTCTTCCATTTTAATCAAGCTGGGGCTAAGTGTTTCCAAGGTTCAGAAGCGGATGTCTAGATCTCAGCAACCTAGTCATGCCTTGACTGTGCTCATGAGATTATTGTGGGAGAAACCTGGGAACAATAAAACAGTGTCATGAAGAAAGTGTGAAGACCTCTGAGCGAAGATAGAAGAAGGATGGTAACAACATTGAGCATGTGTCAAAGAGGATATACCAGTGTTACCCCAAGTTTTTGGTACGGGGATGGCAGGGGACGGCGGGACGAGTCCCCAAGTTTCCGATTTTTGAGGCCAAATTTGGGGACGGCGGGGGACGGCTATATACAATGTAGGGAAAATTTAAAATATATAGGGAAATTTTAAATATTCATATGAAAACATGGATAAAGCATGCATAATATACATTATAGAACCTTAACATATAACATTTGTGTTCAACATTCTTTGTCAATACTCAATACACATTGAAAATTCAAAATTAACATACATGAATCATGATACAACCTCCAAGTTATAATTTATATACTTATATCAAATTACATAAGGTAATTTCCAGCTCACAAATTGGGCGAACATTTTTTATTACAGTGAAGATTGTTTCACCTAGGTTATTGATTACCTGGCACAGAACAATAATGAATAGCTGATGCGTCTGAAGGCAGAATTATTGTAGTTTGGTGGGAGTGTGTACTGCTGGAAGTAAATTCAATGCTGGTGTATTGTCTGATATGGATTTGGGCAGTTAAATGTTGGGACAATTGCTGCACTCAAGGAGTTTTGGGCATCAAATTACCTTAATATTCAGCCTATATTTCCAATTGTGAAGAAATGTTTAAAAAGGTCAAAATCCTAAGTCTTTGTCTCTAAAACCTGTTAGTGAACAACAAGCAAATAAATTCAAGTTTACACACTTCTGGAATAAATTTTGTTATTTTTATATATCTCTAATAGAGCATCAAATATTTATCTTGTGAGTGTTCCAAATATTGTGAAAGACATGAAAATAATTTAAACGAACAACTCATAAACCATAAAACTGAAAACTATTATATATATATTTTTTACGTTTAAAACATGCTTTGATGTGGGGGACGGCTCAAGCGTGCCGTAGCTGTCCCCGGACAGTCAGCCATCCCCCTTTCCCTTTGACCGTCCCCCCCCCCGTTCCGGAAACGTCCCCCATGAATTTGTAGAAAAAGGGGACGCAAGGGGACCATCCCCCAGCCGTCCCCTTGTACCCGGGACGTCTCAAGGACAGGGACGGGGCATTTTAGGGGGTGATGCGTCCCTGGGTTTCCCTAGGTTACACTTGAAATGATGGTTATAATGCTAGACATTGCACATGCATTTAACTTATTGTGTTATGAAGACAATGATCTATAGGTTTAATAAGACATGTAAGAGATGACAGACGACAAACTTGTATGGTGTCCTGGATCTCTTCACAGAGATGAAAGGGGCACAAACCATGAAGAAGGCAGTCAAAGGGAATAACAAAGTATTCATCAATGTCATGTTAGAAGCTTTCACAAAAATCAATTCAAGACAACATTACAGTCCAAAGAATAAGAATGCAGTGACAAAGGGCAGTTTGAAACTTTGAAGGAGCACTGCCAATAGTATGAGGTCTGTCAAGGTTTTTTAGTTCATAGTTTATACATGGACAATTTACAGAGATCATGATTGTTTAATGACAGTTTGCATGTTTAAAGGCATCAATCATACATAGGTATCATCTTGATTGAAACCTCTATTGAAGACTATTCAAAGTGCATACATGTTAAACCTGTTGGACATAGTGAGTAGCAGAGTCAAAACGTGGATCATAATTAGAATGCTAGAAAAGGGGGTCTTATGACAGTGATCAAGGGTAGAAGAACATCAGAAGGTTAGCTAATACAATGCATGACAGTCTCAAAGGTTATGCAAAGGTAAAGAAGCCCTCATAAATGATGCCAAGTGTCACAAAGCTGCCCTTGAAGATCTCCCACGCCCCTAGGGAAATTATTCACTTTCAAACCTCTTTTCACACGTGCCCATAAAACATGTAATTGTCGTTATTGCAGCAGTTGGAGAGGTGGGAGTTAGTTATTGTTTCTTCCATTCATCTAGGGAAGCTTGGTGAGCTGTGCAACAGATGGAGAGAATATTTGAGGGCAGTTTGACTCAGTTTAGAGCATTTCCAAGCATTTAGGAGCTGTTCAAGGAGTCTTGGCTGATAGATAGGGTCAAGGCAAGAAGTTTTCTTCATTCAAACACCTTTTTGGAGCATTTGAGAGGGCTGGAAAGTAGGGATAACTGTTTTGGACGCCCAAGAAGGTTTGACTGAGCAAGCTTATGTGAACATTTGTCTTTCCTTTCTCAACACATGTTCCTAATATCTAGCAAGGTGTTGGATAGTATATTAGGAGGCCTAAGGGAAAATTTCAGTCAGTTCTTGGCTCTCTTGGCAATGTATTGTAACTTCTTTTCAAAGTTCTTTCAAGCTGGAGTAGCTTTGTAACTCCATTTTCAGACTTGTATACAGCTGGATGTAACACTTTTTTTGATCAATGAAGACAAGTATTTTGCCTTCTCTTATCTGTATTTTGTGTGCAAATACAAATGATTGATGTATTTTCTATGACTTTATACAAATCCTCAATGTATGGCTCATTTCCTTCAGCACCTTTTAGCAGAGATATACATACCTTGTGCAGGTCATAGGTTATGACAATAGTTTGAACAACTTCTAACAGTGAAAGTATCTATTTTTTCCTTTTAGAATTGAGAAAATTCCATCTTTCCTATGAAATACTGATAAAAATTGAGAATACTTGTCTTCCATCCCATCCCTTTGTCCACTTGCATTCCCATTCCCCATGAACTGTTTTTTCCTCTTTCCTCTTCATTATTGTGGACTTCAAAGTTGGATCTAGATATTTTCCCCCTTCCACTTCATCCACATACAACATTGAGTTTTAAAATTTTGTCCTTGCAAATTCCCAATTTCCTAGTGTGCGGACTCTTGAAGTGCATTCGGACATCTCCCATTCCCTTCTACCTATGGACCTTCCTTCCATTCCTACAAGTCTTCCATTTTCTCCTTTTCATAGGATTCCCTAGCACATCCAGATTTTTTGACTCATTCCAAATATCTTGTTCCATATCCACTTCCATCATCCACTTTCACACCTTTTTCTGCAAAGCACTTTAAGGCCTTTTCATTGCTTTTTGTTTCCTATGTAGGCTTCTTCCTGACATTCAGATATCTTTCTTTCCACTTTGACATCTCGTCTTTATGTCCATTCTTATACAATCCCTCATGCTTCCTCCAAACATTCTATTCACTATTTCCCGCCTACTTGCGAAGTTTCTTTGGACTTTAGGATGCCCATTCCTTTTTTCACTCCTCACATCTAGTTTGGACCTAAAATCTTGCATCCTACTCTCATGCCCTATTTCTCATCAGATTTCCACATATATTCCCGGATGCCTCTTGATTGCTCCAACCACTCGCATACCTACCAAGAACTGTTATCAATGGTTGAGTGATTACCAGTTGGCTTTTCCTGCCCATAAAATCATGCATCCCAAGGGTGTGAATCCAAAATTCAAAATCAGCGGTTAATGATGAAGAATGCCATGTCGCTGTGAATGCAGTGGTTGGAATTTCATATGTAAGCAATCCTACACCATGTGTATGCCGCCATTTTCAATGGATTTCATGGAATTTCAACTTGATCCACATGCAACATTAATGACATTTGGTCTTGAATTGAATTTCGGCAAGGTTTTAAGTGACCAAATTGAGTGCTATAAATATCGATTCATTTCTCATTCAAATGGTCAATCATTTTTTCATTTCCACACAACTACAATGCCAAGCAAGATCTAGGGTTTCAATCTTTGCATGTCCAATCGCCATTAGAGCAACCCATTTTGCAAATCACAAAGAGGTATCTATTGTGTAGCAGATATTTGTAACTGAACATCTCTTTGGCTAGTTTTGGATCTTTAGGAAGAATTCTAAGCGATGAAGTGTGATAAATTCTTCTTAGCTTAGGGATTTCTCTCACCACATTTCTTGGTGAGTATAATACTGATTTGCTAAGCGTCTCATAGTCACATATTTTTAGTGGTTATGCTACTGAAAAAGCATGATTTAAGTGACAAGACTGTCAAAAGTGTGATCAGCCAAAGAAGAATTTGAGTTTAAGAGAATATTGCCCTTTTTTACTTGGCAATGCCAGCACAAAAATGCAATTACAATGGTGGAGTGAGAATAAAGGTGCAGCGAGCATGAATGAGGTTGAGTATTTAAGTGGGATTTCAACTTTTGGTTGTCAATGCTAGGGATAAAATGCAACTTAAGTGGCTAACCTTAGGAGAAAACACAAAAGAAGAACTTGGTTCATTTAATTGAAAATGGCACACTTTAAAGGGGAATTTCCAACATAGAATGGTGACTTTAAGTGGTTGAGTGATTTGAAATTTGTGACCAATTAAGCGGAGTTTGAATAAATAAAGAGGGTGTTGTATTTTTGGCATGGCAATGCCACTTCTAATAAGTGATCAAACTAGGAATAAGACCTTAAAACTGTGCCCAATAAATTTTGATGTTAACTCATGAAGATAGATGCAATTAATTGTCAGTGCCACCAATAAAGTACAATCAAGGAGACTTAGTTGCCTAATTGCAGGATCAGCACCAAAGTTGAGTAGGCTAAAGAAAAAGGTGACCAAGGAGAGTTAGTTGCCTAATTTCAGGATCTAGACTACCTTTTTGTCTTCATCTTCTAGAGATACATTTACATCTGCTAACTGTCTTATTAAAGAATTCAGCACACTTCCACAACTTGATATTGTAACCCATGGACAATCTGATTTTAAAAAAATCTTGTTTTAATGAAGGCGTTGCATTTGCAGCTGGAGAGCAAAAAAATTTTTCAATTCATTTTATAGAGTTTTTGAAGACTGTCAGATCAAAGTGATTTAAGTTCGAATCTTGCAAACCAAATCTGACGATAGCTTTCCAATTCTAATCATTTTTCAGATTCAATACATTTTGTATCAGTTCTTTTGATTATTGTCCAAAAATTCTTAATGTATTAAGCACAATTGTGTTTCCCTTCTTGAGAGGATGGAATAATCCTGTTTCTACAGGAAAATTGTATGCTACTTGAACTGCTTGAAATTGAATCTTTGCCTAAAAGGAAGGTTGATAGCTCACTTGAGGCTTTGCACCCAATATCTTGCTGCAATTTGACATATAAGATCATCTCAAATAAAATTGTTCCAAGGCTACAATTTCTTTTGAACTTATCTCCCTTCTGATCAATTTTTGTTGAGAACTAACTATCATTTTGTTCCAAAACATAATCCACTCTATACTAAAGAACAAGCTTTGTGGGGTTTGTCTTAGGCTGGATACATAGAAGGCCTTTGACAGATGCAACTGGCATTTGATGATTGAGTCTTTAGAAGCTTTTGTCTTCAACTACCAATTCTTTGAATGGGTTGACAGTTGCCTCATTAGACACTTTCAAAATACTTTTTACCAGGTCCCAATGGACCTAGATTGGGTCATCAAGCGGTTTAAGGCAAGGGTGTCAGTGTGAATATTTTTAAGCTTAACTAGTGTAAGATTAACTTGGTAGCTTAAATCATCTTGGATTTTATAGCATAAGGTATGAATGTGCACATGGTCAATTTGGTAGGTGCGCACTTGACAAGTCATTGTTCATTTGAAAACTCATGCTGGCATTTTGCAGATGGCAGGTCACTATTGATTTGAGTAATTCACAGAAGTTCACACTTGTCCTATACCCACTAAACTCTTTTAAAAAAATTTCAAATAGAGCAGGGGACAAGACATTATCATTGCACCTTGTAGAGCATGAGCAGGCTTGAAACAAGGCCATCCTAAATTGTTTTAAGAAGTTATCAACATCATAACAGAATTGTTGTCTCTAATATTGCATTATTTTCTTTTGTTGAATATATGCTATTGTTGTGAAAGGTAATTAGGAAAGGGCGTTCTCAGCAAAAATTAGAATGGTTGAGGTATCCATTTCAACAAAGAGGAGTAGAACCCCTATTCCTGTAGCTATTCATCATAATGGGAGAATGCCTTCAATTCTTACTAGATTCATAAGATGGTACAAAGAGGACCATCAGATATACAAGTTGCCTTCTGCTCCACGTGGCACATGGTTTCATAATTTTCAATTCATGAATTATGCACTCCTCTTATCATGCAATACTCAGCAAGAGGTCTTTAAATTAAAAGGGATTTTGAACAATAATATTTTTAATATTCTTCAACATTTTTCTCCAATTCTGTTAATTAATTCTCAGCATACTTAGCTTCAAAGAAGTATACTCAGCTTCAAACTCCACATCAAGTTAACACCAATAATGCTACAGGTATGCTAGAGATCAAAATTTAAAACGAATGCGGCTTTGGATCTACAAGTGGTCATCTCTAGCAAGTAGCATTCAACTAATACCAGTAGTGCTTCAAGCCTTGCCAGTTTATCTCCTATCACTTGCAACCTTGAGTAAGGTAGTAAAGGAAATCTACTACATACTAAAGCAATTTCTATGGAGAGGCCTAGAAAAAACTCAAATTTTACCTACTTTTATAGAATATGGTCGGTAAGCAGAGAAAGGGAGAAGTTCTAAACATAAAGAGCCTATCCATCTGTAACCAGACTCCTTATATGGAGTTGGCATGGCAAATTTATTAGGCCAATCCATTTCCCTGGGTCCAGATTTTAAAAGGAAAATACTCAAATGATCAAATATTAAGCATCCCAATCTAAATCCCTGGCGGCTGGCCTAACCAGGGGGCTCTGTAAGATGGATACACATTAGATTGGGACTGCAAATTTTGAAATCAACAACTGAATGTCTACCCGATTTTGGGAACAAAACTGCAGTAGCTTTCAAAAAATAGATACTCAGTAGCAACTACAAGGTGTGCAGGATGCTATGCTCAATGGGAATTTAGTCTATGCAACTAGACCCATGTAGCTCTGACATGCCATGGAATGCAATCATGATAAACTCTTACAAACAGAACATCATAACACAAGTAGAATAATTCATAGCACAACTCAAACAGAGGTACACAATCCTCAACAAGAAGGATGACTTCTGGATTGAGGGAAAAAAGAGGTTGGACAATGTATGGTTTCAGAAGCATATCTCTCTAACTAGGAAGCTTTGCCACAAATTCTCGGAGCATGAGCCTTGAAGTGATCAAAGATGAAAGCCTTCTTATGGATCCTCCACCATGGTAGCCCCACACAACCAATGCACCCCAAGGAAGAGTTATGCTAGGACCGAGAATATTTTCTAACAATTAGCAAGCCACCAAATCATCTCGCTGCCTTTTCATTCAATGTTCTTTCACACAACATAGATATCAGCTGATTCCAAACCTCCTCCCAGTGACATGGATTACACTTATCCCAAAATCAGCAATAAATAACTAGCCAATTAAAATTGAAAAGGACAACTCCATTGGTTCCATAGAAAATAGAGTGAAAGTGACTAGCTATTCCACTTTGGTATGCCTAGAATGTTTCTCATTTGTTCCTGTATTGGTCAATATCATAACTACAGCTATGTACCATAGGGTGGAGTTTGACCATAAAAATCATGTATTATATCCTAGAGAATGCTCACACTTAAGAATAATTTAATTTAATAATGCTAATGTTGTATATTTTTAATTATTTAAATGCTTTGGAAGATGGAGAAATTGTACATTCTTATACAGAATATATTATTGCGTTGTATATGAATTTAATTAATCCTCTATAGAAATTGTCTGCGTGGCATTTCATTAAAAAAAAAAGTTGGCATAGCCATCATGGAAAAAGGTTTTTTTCCCATTTCATATGTGATGAAATTGGAGACATATTTTCTGGTCCATCTCAAATGTTTCTATTTATTTCTCAAAGGATTCATATTCTGTCTTTTTGCCTGGACAGGTTTGTGGATGCATTTGAAGGGGAGATTAGGGCTGCAGTAGAAAATGCAGTGACATCAAAGATCAAGGAAGGTGTTATAAAACTTGATTCCTTGTTGCAGAATCTTCCTAAGGAAATAGGAGTTGACAGTAATGTCGCAATGAATTTTACAGTTATGCATGCTCCTGATGTGGGTCCTAAATCAATCAGTATTGGAGTTAAAGGATTATTTGTGGCAATGACTCCTGATATTCAAGTCCACCGACTTTCCAATTTGCAACCTGGGATCTCTTGCAGTGGTCCATCAAAGATGTTGGAAATTGCATTGAGTGAGACCGTGTTGAATTCGGCTGCTGAAGTGTACACTAATGTAATACTTTTCTGGTTCCTTTGCTATACACTTTGCATTTTTTTATTTTCTTTTGGTTACTAGAGGACTAGTTTTTCTGGAGAAAAGGAAATATAGGGTATTGTCCAATCTCTACCCATCACTCGAAGGTCACTTTCTGATGTTTATGAAATGCATGCAGAAAAAACAATAAAAAAGCCTCCTCCTCTACCTCTTTCCAAGGCAGCTCAGTCATTGTCATCGAAACAAGAACCACAAATTAGTCTGTTATAACTCATAATAATAATTTGTTATATAACTCAATTATAGAACAAATAAATGATAAAAAGTTAGAACGTGGAGTGTCACTGATCATGGAATGCTCATATAATTCTTCAGTTCTATCCTTTTACACTCCAAGGTTTATCATTAGTAAAAAAAGAGTGAATTGATTCTTTGTATAGGTTTGCTGTGAGGTTTCAAAGGAGGTCCATGCAATTGATCATGAAGAAGACAATGTCAATTTTTTCTGTTCATCTTGCCACAAAGCCAAATGGAAGAGCCTTTAGAGGTTCCATGCCAACAATTTGACCATCAATGTTTGATTTGAAGGCAGTGCATGTTCAAGTTGACACTAAATTTTGGCAAAGCGAATTTAGTTAAAATGTGGAGATTTAGTTTATAATTTTCCTTTTGCCTTTGGGCCACTGCCTCCTAGTCATTGTTCACTTTAGGTGAGTGTTTGCTTTGGTCCATAGTTGCCTTTAGACCATTACTTGCCTTCAATCCATTACTGCCATTGGGCTATTTTTCAGGTAACTCAAGTTGTGCACATTTTATTTTGTATAATGGTAGTTGAATGCAACAATTCGGTTGGAGTTCTAAGTTAGTGAGATAAAGTATATTGTGGAGAAGTTAAAGAAAAATGTAAGGGAAGTGCCTATATACAAAAACGTTTTTGATTGTTCATCCTATATACTAATCCTATCAACTGATCAAGTGTTGGTTCCTTTGGGTTTTATTCTAAGAAAACCTCTTAACAATATATAGTCATACATAAATCTATGTTTGTTGAGCTTCTTTTGAAAGTGATGACTTTACTACTGATACCTACATGCTTAGTTACAATTAAGGGTGTGCATATTTGTTCACCAACAATATTGAAATCTAGTGGTTGTAATCTGCTCCTTATGTTGTTCATTTTCAATGGGTCATGATTGGGTGTTTTGAGATTTTGAAGTTCTAGCTAAATTGTGTTATTCAAATTATTGTGGAAAGATAAATCTGAAACGATTGAAGTAATGTTGAACATAGGGACAAACAAAATTGTCATTTAAGGTGATGTTAATATAATAATGTTTGTTTTAATGTTATGAGATGATGAATAGAGCATTTATTGTTAATTAGATTTCAGGAAAAAGTTGTATTTTTCTTATCAATAAAAGTATCATTAAGAAAATCATGTGTTTGGATAGTTGAAACTTGGAATCACTATTTGGTAAAGGCAGTCAAAAGACATTTTCAGTTGAAATTTAATCATTCAAACATAATGGGAAGATGTGGAGTATTGAGCATTAGAGGGAATCCTTGCAATTGGGAGATGTTTCTTGCCTTTGAGATGTGAACCTATCTCAAAAATGTGTACCCCACCCTAAGGTATGTGTTAGATTTAGACCAGAAATGCAAATAAGCAGAAATACAACATACAGATTAAAGAACACAGCGATTTACCCTGGGAAAACCCTCCTACTTGAGGGAGAAAAACCCAGCAAAATGATCTCTTATATACTAGAAGAATAAGGGCAGAAATCTGCTTACAAATCAGGCCCTACACAAGGCCAAATTTAATACAATGAATAGTGACACCTCTCCTTGATGCAAAGATACAAATGAATATACTTCTTCTTGAAATCTGATCTACTGCTAAAAGATGTCGATCTGCTGCTTGAAGTGCGAACTTCTGCTTAGAAAATGCGAATTGAAGAGAGAATGAGTTGATGTTGAAATGAGAGAACTTCACCTCCCTTATATACAATGCTAGGCGACCTCTTCTCTAGGTCAGCCCTAGAAAATATAATATTATTTGTAAATCAAAAGGCTGACCTGCCTTGGAGATTATTTATTTTAATTTTATTTTGGAGAAAATATCTCCCGCCGCTACAAACATTAACAAAACTATCTCTAAAATGTGTGCACTACCCTATGGTATGTACATCCCAGTTTTAGATGTGAAACTATCTCCAACATGTGTACCCAAGCCTATGTATGTATCTCCTTGCTTCCATAAGTACAAAAGATATTGCATCCACCTCCATGACATGCCAAATGTGTTCATGAAACCATGGCATTAAGTAAGCTTTTGGTAAAAGTCGTCTTTATTTTTATCAACATGTTGGATCATACTTTGTGATCTATCATTAGGAGAAGGTAATGATGTGAGGATTGTAGGGCTAGTCCAATATAATATATGATGCCAAAGGAATGCAAAAATCGAAAAACATAAAATAAATGGTATGGTGAATGAAGACCAAGTCATTAATTTGTTGTTGCATCATATGGTTGCATTTCTTGGAATGTATGTGTTCAAAAACACTCCAAGTGCACTCACAAGTAGATGACCATGTGGTTGGCGTAAAATGCACATTGCTATCCATTGAATATTTTTGGCATCTTCGCCACAAAAATTGCATCATTGCATTGAAAAACACAAATAATTTCAAGATGATATCATGTAAGATCTATTAGAAACATAACATCATTGCATATCTACAATATAGAGACTGCCAAATTTTTATGGAGTCTACCTAGTTTGTGTTAAATTTAATGATCAGATTTGCAATGCACAGAAATTAATTTAAAATTCACACAAGACACAGCAGATACCCTGGGAAAACCCTCCTCCTAAGGGAGAAAAAACCCAGCCAATAATATCTCTTATATTATTGAGTCACAATAAGAATGTCTCCTTTACAATAGGCCGATAAGAAGGCCAATACACATCATCACAGTCTGATGCAAGTACAAAACTGAGTAATACAGACTGCCAATAATATTCTCTGCCTTCTACACAGATCACAATCTGCTCTTTTCACAGACTCGCACTTGAAGAATTCGAACTTGACATGTATGGAATGAAAGCTAATGAATGATCTCTGCTCTTTCCTCTTATTCGCACCTTTAGACTAGAGATAGAACAATGTAGAATGGATGATAAAACAAGGAGGAAAGAATGGATATATATACACGCTTGAAAGAGGATGCACCTCTTCACTATCTCCAAGTCGGCCTTCACAAGTAATATAATATTTACTAATTAAGAAGTCGGCCACCAATGAAGTGAAGTCTTCTTCATAAATAATCATAAATAATCACGCCTAGAGGAGAGAGAGGTCGGCCTCAAAACAGGTAACTCTTCACTAATAAAATCATGCCTTTAGATGTTTATAAATTAAATAGCCTCATTTGCTATTATTTAATTTATTCAATCAAGGATAATCAACAAGCTGGAAGAATACGACTGAAGCTGTAACATCAACACTCCCTCTCTGACTAGGGAGGATACTTCTGTACACAAGACAAATCACCTCATCGTGATGTATCACTATGGCTTCAAACCATAGGAGTGAAAAATATCACCTCATCATTGATGTGTAGATATACATACTCAACTTGTGATATCAACCATAGTAGTACAACCATACTATGGGTGTGTACAAAGTGTTCATCACTTAGGTGATGTTGTCACCTCAACATGACTTTCACTTTGGTTTGTCATGGAGTCACACATGGCATCCCACCATGACTCTCTCGAGGATGAAGCAAAGGGCTTTCACCTCAAATCTCAAGAAATGCATTAACAAGAGCTTGCACCTCAAATTTCTCTCAAAGAAATGCATTAACAAGGGCTTGCACCTCAAATCTCTCTCAAAATGCATTAACAAAGGGTTCCCTCGAACTTATCTCATAGAAGAACTCATTAATCAAAGGAGTTTCACCATGAACTTGTCATGAGAGAGAACTCGATGAGGCTCGCGATCTTTGAGACTCTTTCTCAATTAAGGTTGGATTCTCCACCATACCAAACATCTCGAAGAGTACACAAACTTGATTAACGGAGAGGCTTGAGTGACAATGTCTGCCGTCTGCTCATCGGTCATTATACCTCCAAGCTGTATAGCCTTACCCAGGTACCATATCTCTAATATGATGGTGCCCAGTCTCCAACATGCTTGGTTCTGTCATGGAACACAAGATTGACAGATAGCTTCACGCAACTCTGATTATCACAATGAATGATAGTATTCTCCATTGATTGCCCAAATAATCCTGTAAGGAGCTTACGAAGCTACATTGCTTCCCGAGCTGCCATACAAGCTGCAACATACTTTGCCTCGACTGTACTCAATGCTACAAATGACTGCTTCCTGCTGCACCAAGATATCATAGCAGATCCAACCTAAAGAATATCTCAATCCATATCCAACTATGCCACGCAAGTATCTCGGGATATGCTTTGCTGCAACAAGATTACAATCTTCTTCAGGCTCAGTAGGCTTCCTCTGAATCTTCAAGCACTTGCATCAACCTTTTGACCTCTTTGTCCAAGATTGCCTACAACACTTTGACTTAGATAAATGTTTTCCAGTGCACACCTCTATACTTGTAGAGAGTTCAAGATAGTCCTCCTCGACCTCATCCCAGATCTCACTATTCTGAATAGGTTTGCGGAGCTACCAATGACAAATCCAGATGATAGTCTTGAGCAATTCTGATCTCAGCAGCTGAAGGGATCTTAAAAGGATTTAGCACCTAGCTTTGCACTACAGTAATCTTCACTTCTTCTCAGTGAGTTACAAAACTCCCTCTTGACCCCTACTTCAGAGATTGCAAGGAAGACTTCTGGAAGTGAACTCCCTCTAGCCATCAACTCAGTCCCATGGCTGCAAGATGTGACTTCATTCTTGATCATTTCTTTGGTCGGCATGACTTCCTCATGAGATGCCTCAAGCTTTTCATCACTAAGCAATCTCTCAACACCTTCTGCTCTTAGATCTGTCCTGGAAGCATTTTAGAGAGAGATTACTAATTGTTTATAACTATCCAAAGAAATATCAAGGCTAGAATCATACAAAGTTTACTATCTCAGGTTATAGCATGAATACATAAGAATTTATGAACAATATTGAAACATGAATAAGTAAATCAACCTATAAAAGAAATATATCAAAGAATCATAATGAAGGAATAAAGAAACTTATCTTTATTGAATTTTGATATAACTCTTTCTTCCAACTTTTACTCCTCTCGAGAGTGCTAAACTCAGCACAACAAAAGACAATCTGAACAACTGCAAATTTCTTGAATGCATTATGCAGTTAGCAAGTAGAACCAACTCTCTCCAAGAGTCAAGGCTCTAACACAGTTCATGCATTAGAGAATGATATCGATGTGATCAACCTATCACAACGAAAATGCAATTCTCTTTTTCATCTCAAAGTCACACTCAGAGATCTACATAATTAGCATGAAACAACTCGCAATGAATAATTTGAAATCTTCAAAGGATCTTTATGCTAGAGAGCACAATTCAAGAGAAATTACAATCTCTCTATACTAATCACACAAGATCCAAATAAATGAAATAACTCAGCAAACAAAGAATACTTATCTCTTGATGGATGCAAATACTGGACACAATAAGACACGTTGCTCATGCGCACAGATCAGCACACAACCTTCACGGCTTGAACACAGGCCCATGACTTAGAATAGAAATTCCCTAGAATCCTTCTGAGGGGAGATCTCATCCACATCCGCAAATGAAGCATGCTGATTAGGCCTGGTTGGGCAATCCTTTGCATAGTGACCAAACTTGTCACAACGAAAACATTGGACTTTAGAGAGGTCCCACTTCTTCTTGAATGCGGAAGCACCATCAACTCCTTTATCTCTATTCCTCTTGAAATATCCTTTCTTTCCATCTTTCCCTTTCTTCTTCGAGGATTGAGCGGAAAGAACATGAATGTCTTCATCTGTAGGGCTTCGACCAATACCTCTTGCAGCCAACCTAGACTCTTCTTGAATGCAATCCGCCCTCAAACGATCAAACTTGGGAAGTTTAGATCTTGCGCTGATTCCTTGAATGAAAGACTCCCAAGATGAAGGAAGACCATTGAGGGCAAGCATGGTCAGATCCTTGTCATCAACAAAATGACCAATGGTAGAGAGCTGATCTCTCAATTCGGAAATCTTCATGAAGTAAGCGATGATAGATTCTCCTTCTGCCATCTTCACATGATGGAGTTGTTGCTTCAGTGCAAGTGTACAGCTTGTGTTGTTGATTTCGTACATCTCCTCCAAGGTTTTAAACATCTCCCTTGCCGTCTTCAACTTGGAGACAATAGGAACAATATGATCCTTCACGGAATCAACTAACATCTTCTTCGCCTTAGTATCTTTCTTCTTCCATTTAACTTTCTCTTCCTCATCCGTAGGCTCGGGGACTTTGCTCTCCACGAACTCCGCCAATTCGTTTTCCTCCAAGGTGAGCATAATTTTGAATCTCCAAGATGTGAAGTTTGTTGCTCCCTCAAGTCTGTCCTCGATCTTGAGACCGTTCACCATCTTGATGAAGAGATAGAAGTAATCAACGATGAGAAAGAGAATAAGGAGTATCGCTGTAATACAGAATCTGATCAAGATCTTCTTCAAACCCGCTCTGATACCATGTTAAATTTAATGATCAGATTTGCAATGCACAGAAATTAATTTAAAATTCACACAAGACACAGCAGATACCCTGGGAAAACCCTCCTCTTGAGGGAGAAAAACCCAGCCAATAATATCTCTTATATTATTAAGTCACAATAAGAATGTCTCCTTTACAATAGGCCGATAAGAAGGCCAATACACATCATCACAGTCTGATGCAAGTACAGAACTGAGTAATACAAACTGCCAATAATATTCTCTGCCTTCTACACAGATCACAATCTGCTCTTTTCACAGACTCGCACTTGAAGAATTCGAACTTGACATGTATGGAATGAAAGCTAATGAATGATCTCAGACTTACATAACAGATCGACTGATCTGCTCTGCTCTTTCCTCTTATTCACACCTTTAGACTAGAGATAGAACAATGTAGAATGGATGATAAAACAAGTAGGAAAGAATGGATATATATACATGCTTGAAAGAGGACGCACCTCTTCACTATCTCCAAGTTGGCCTTCACAAGTAATATAATATTTACTAATTAAGAAGTCGGCCTCCAATGAAGTGAACTCTTCTTCATAAATAATCGCGCCTAGAGGAGAGAGAGGTCGGCCTCAAAACAGGTAACTCTTCACTAATAAAATCGTGCCTTTAGATGTTTATAAATTAAATAGCCTCATTTGCTATTATTTAATTTATCAAGTAAGGAACAATCGATAGGCTGGAAGAATACGACTGAAGCTGTAATATAAACATCAACAGTTTGAGGGGTTTTCCTATCTTGCATGACAAAGAATACTTGAGAAAAAAAAACCTTTCTTACTTGTATATTGGTAGCTCTATCATAGTACATCGCTTACTATTGGGATAGGGAACATTTTTCTCCATGCACTTTCCAGTAGGTCAGGTGTGATCTCTTAACTTTTATCATTGTTGAATCAGGGCTATAGAGCAATGCTGGATTCAAATAGTATCTAGTGGCATGGAGAGGGAGTGCATCTATTGATCTATCTCCTATTGATTGTATACATTGTGCTAGAACCCTATTATTTTCCATGCTATCGTTGTAGAAGTAGGTGTTGATTGAGACTCCTTCCAAGACTCTTGTGCACTAGCTACCTCATCCAAATGATTGCCCTTACCATTTATAGAATTAGAAGCCACTTCTATCCTAATTCTTTCCTATTTAGCCTTATCATCAAAAATTGCCTAAAGAGCCAATTGCACTTGATATGTGATATTTGTAGGATGCTTTGGGCAAGCAATAGTGTCATGCCTTGGCTCCTTCAGTATATGTTATTTGAAGTGATATATGCCTATGTTGACAACATTTAAACAAAAAATGCGTTTGACCTTGGTTGTACCTAAGATTGACGTGCAATGTGCCCACACAAAGTCTCTCTAATGTGGTATGACCGAATTTATAAAAAAATGAATTTAATTTTTTATGTACAAGTTAAATATTTGGCAAAAGAAACCATAACCCTCTCAACCAAATCAAACCGAGGATGTTTGTTCTAGCATGGATCATTAAAGGATTTAGTTGGAGGCTTATCACATAAATCAACATTTGTCAATGATTCTTGGATCCATCGTATATAATATCTAGGAAAATTCAAAAGCATGACATGCTTCAAATATTCCCAATTAAAGACAATCTCTTACAGCAAGAAATAAAAAACTATAGTCTCTTAAGTAAACAAAGATGTCAAATAATGGGTAGTAATAATTGAATATAACAATTCTTAAAAGGATAGTAACAAACTATAGTCTCTAAGTAAACAAAGATGTCCAATAATGGGTAGTAATAATTGAATATAACAGTTCTTAAAAGGACAATAACAAACTATAGTCTCTAAGTAAACTAAGATAGCCAAGAATGAGTACTAGCAAACAAAACTTTAAACAATTTATGCTTAAAACTTCTTGTCAACTAAAAATTTATATACATATATTCTTAATCTAATATTAAAAAAAATGTTAATTATAAACCAATCAACAATCCTTGTTGATTTATTCCCTCAAAAAGTGACCACATGATAACTCCTTTATTGAAACCATAACTATATGCTCAATGATCAACATTATAAGGCATTTTGTGGTAGTCTACTCTTGTGAACATGTTAAACACTCGAATCAATGAATTGCTAGTTACAAGTGGCCATAGAAATATTTAAAGTTCATTAAATATTACTATAGGTTGTTCAAAGAATACTTATATTTGAATTATATAGGATAGATAAAACCAAAACTATAAATATAGACTAGTCAATTTATTTACCTCAATTTATGTGTGTCAAATAGCAAATGTGTCAGCCATAGTCAAAGTCGCAAGAAAATTAAGCAAGAATTTGGCATTGCCAATGTATGCCCTAACTTGCTTCCAAATGTGCAAAAATCCTTAAAAATGCAAAACGAGCAAATCCAAAATGCGTCCCAACAAATAATATAAGACTTCTAAAACCTTGATCCTTAAAAAAATTTGCAAAATGATAAAAAAAAAAAATTGTGGAAAATCAGTCAAAGTGGTAGTAAAAATGATTTGCATGATTTAAATGTATTGTAGTTATGATTTGACAAGAAAAAATGGATCAAAACATATTGACTGTGATGCTTTCAAAAAATGGTGATCTATTCAAGGAAAATTTGTATCTACTAGCATTTCAAGTTTAACTATGATTTTTTGTCATTTCTGCTTCTTTGACACATAATCACAATGTTTTAAGTTAAAACCACAAGGAAAAACACTAATGTGAAGGTAACACATGGTAAGGGGCAGCTGTAAAACGCAGCAAGAATAAAGTAAAAGGGTGGGAGAAAAGTTAGAAGATGAGGTGCCAGAGGGAAAGATTTAATGGAAACAAGACAATGGGAAAACAAGAGAATGTGTAGAGTATAGGTGGAAAAGAATGATAAGGGTGCTAGCTAATGAAAAGTGAAAAGAAGAAGAAAAAGAAGAAATAAAATTGAAATCACAAAAGGGTTACTTCAATTGTGTTGAGGGATTTAATATTAGATGCCACATGGGGCTTAGACTCCACCCCACATCTCTATTTAGGTTGCGGTGTTTGTCAAATTTTTGTTGCTTTGCCACCCCTTTTTCTTCTATTGTCTTGTTTTTGATGTTCCTTTCCCTTTAGCACTTTGTCTTCTTACTTATTTCCCTTCTTTTGACTTTCTTCCTTATACCTTGTAACAATCATCTCTTTGTGTGTGTGTGTGTGTTACCTTCACACTAGTAATTTGTTTGTGTTCCATAGAGACACATACCTAACCCTAAAACTAATTTCATAGTCTCACTTCATGTTTCAAAGACGACCATAGCTTAACGGAGTTTCTTGATGGCGGAAAGGGGGTGGGTTTTGGTGATTGGCCTAAGTTTGAGGATGGTAGGGAGATTGCAATGGGGCGGCGGCATAAAATACATATAGTACTTGAAAAATTAGCTATAAAAGGATGTATAAGGAATAAGTATAAGAATATTAGAATTACAAATGAAAATAAAAAAAATTGGCATACTTATTACTTAGTAAACTAGTAAAATTACTAAACAATAAAGTTGTAAACACATTGCAATTATTGCATTTAACATTTGAATTTTGAAGTGAACATTAACAATGAAAATGTCAAATTCAAAATTTATATTATATTCAAATTTTCATAATGATGATTAGTATTACAATGTTCAAAATAACAAAATGGCCTAAAGTGATGCCTCCAATCATCCCCAAACTCCTCTCATCACTAGAATTGTTGTTCTCCTTTTTGTGTCTTTTGAAGCAACATTGAATTTTAGTAAAACTGTGACACTTAAGAAGGTAACAATGAAATTTGAAATGCTAACATTAATCAATAAAGGAGTAATTAAAAATCTTAATCACTAAATTAATAGGTTTAAAGAACTACAATCACCTGAGGAAAAATCATGAAAATTTAGCAATGTTATATTTTTTCTATTTGTCCAATGATCAGTCATGATGGTGCAACTCTTCTTCTATAGCTCACATTGTTCATTAATTATGTCATTCATATCAGCCACCTTTTTGGTCAAAATGGAGCCCATTATCTCCTTATCATTAGGGGCTTTGAACCTTGCCCCTCAAATGGTAATGGGATCTACCATATTTTGGCAATAAGGAAACCTAGAACAAATTAAAAAAATAAAATAAGTATTATAAAATTTAGATTTAAATTCTATAAGTACAAACCCCTAAATTCAAAAATTAGACGAAGAATTTAAATAATATCTTTAAAACAAAAAGAATAATTAATTACCTAGCTACATGAAATAGAATGGTACAATAAAACCAATAGTCTTCGATTACACTCCATGCTGCATCATGTTTGTCCTTATTCTAACCCATGCTCTCAAGTTATAGTTGGGAAATTGAAGTAGTGCATGGTATAATATATGAATCTAATTTAGATCCATGAACTCTAGGACCAACACCATGATGAGCACACGATTAATAATTATACTGAGAGGGGTTTGGGGGTGAGGGGTGAATCGGTATAATCCAATCTTTTATTTTTCAAAGTAACAACCACAATAATATCAATTGCACTATATCATTCACATAAGATTTAACAATTATACAACACAAGGAGAACACACGATTTATGTGGAAACCCTTATGGGAGAAAACCACAACAAAATATTGCTTTTATATAAATCTCTTTTACTATCTTTGTAGGCACCAACCTATAGGAGATACCAATCCCCTCTTACATGATTTGTAGGTACCAACCCATTGGAGACACCAATCCCCACAACTGAGCACCAACCCAGTAATAGACACCAATCTCTTGTTAAGGCACCAACCTGCTTCTATGCAACATGATCACTATCTTCGTGAATACTTCTTCAATGGATGATGAACTATCACATTCAAAATCAGCAAGTTGTAAGAAACCCTAGTTTCCTCTGTTTCTGAATCTGACTGAGTTTTTGTTTGTTTTTGCAATTTTTGATTTTTTTTGGGGTTTTGAGCATAAATGAAAAGGTACGATTTTTGCAAATAAATAATATAAAATCTATAGAAATTCATACAACTCCGGAAATGCAATAATTTCTTGCCAATACTGATACTTGATCAAGATTTAAACTTCTGAGACAGATACAATAAATATCTATTGACATGCAAATCTAAAACAAAGATTTTTATTGTAAAAACCTGATTTTTCTGCTGCAATAAATGACGGCTGAGAATGGTACGGCTGCAATAAGTATGCCCTTCTCCCTCTGTCTGGTGATTGCAGATGACTCCAGATAAGTAGGCGCTTCCAGTGATGAAGGTGTGAAGCCAATATAGAGGGCGTTTCTCACATGATGAAGAAACACGTCTTTTCAAGCAAGTACGGCCTGACAGAATGGTACGGCCTACAGCTGCAATAAATGCAAATTGTACGGCTTCCTTGTAATCAATGTCTGAACTCTGTATAAGGTGCGCCCTGATAGATATGGTGTCTCTGGATGGAAAACTCTGATAAAACTCTAAAAATAAATACTCTCTGAAGATCAATGATTTCCTCTGGATGAAGAAACCTCTGCTGGCAATAAATCAGGTGTTATTTCACACCCTCTGAACTGCTTCCAATGGAGATGGCTCGTTCCCCAAGGAATTCGAACTTGAAACCCTAAAGTCTCTTGCTCAGATCAAAGTTGATCAATTTCAATTCTCGATAATCACATAATGGCTCAAAACCCAAGGCAAATGCACTATAACCTCAAAAGTGCGATTTCCTCAAAGATAGGGTTTCATTAAAATTCGAACTTTTTAATTCTTTTATTATTTCAATAGTCTCAGCCAAATTTTATAATAAAATATAATTGACAATTTGGCCCCCTTCTGATGATGGCGACCCCCTCAATTAAGAATCACTTAAGTTATAATATAATATTATAACTTTATATTATAATCATCAAATAATTAATATTTAATTAATACAATTAAATATTAATATTTCTCTCGTTATTCATCCGATGACTGATCCGTCTGAAGCTGACGAACACTGAAGTGATTCTGAATGCTGCCAAA
>VDFB02007483.1:0-32620 GCA_007258455.2 Sequoia sempervirens | reverse complement strand
ACAAAATAATGATCACTCTAAATCTCAAGAGACTCTCAACTATGGTTCAAGTCTCTACATGTAGTAAGGTCTATGAGGCATCCTTCCTCCAAAAAAAAATTTCATGGGTTAGCACACACCTAACCCTCTATAACACCATGCTAGGGAACAAAAGGAAAGAAACCTTGAAATGGTTGCACAACCAAAAGCACTTGAGCAATCACACATCAATCACATATCAACCACACCTTAATCACACGGACAAGAACATAAAATAAAATTCCTATAATTACTTGGGCTCTAATATAAAATGTAATGCACCACGCCACACACCTAGGACATGAGCCAAATGAACTATTTTTTTAAAAGAACCACACAAGAGTGTCTTTATTGTTAATAATATGACATTGACTTGTCACACTACACACTAATGCACACACAAGTTTTATATTAAGAATAATAACATAAGGAAACTACCAACATGAATGACCTCACCATTTTTGCAAGCAATGTGGCACAAAAGAAAGGCTTACCAATTGTGTGAAAAAGTCACAACAATGAACCTATGAGAGAGGGAGACTACACCAAAATGATGATTTGGTTGTAGCCCAAAATCATGTTCTATCACAAACATAATATTAGAATATAGGATGAGGAACCATCCACCTCAAATCCCTCCCTAAACACTCTTGACACTAAGAAAAACTAAGAAAGAGTAGAGTCAACTAGGAGATATCACATCTTGATTAGATGTGAAAACCACCACCATCTCCTTGGACACAAGGCACACTTATCAATGTAAAGGTGATAAATATCCTATCAAGGACATCTAGATATAAGGGATAAACCTTTATAAGAGGTTGCATCACTGGGGAGTACAAACCTTCCAACAATCAAAATGACAATGAGTCATTTTTGTTTAATTACACACTAATCAAAGAAAATCATGGCATAAATCTCATATTACGATACTTTATTATGAAGAGACAACATGGTAAGAGTCATTAGGTTGAGGGTAAAAAATTTCATATACAAAGTTTCCCAAAAAAATAGTTAAAATTACATGTTTAATGAAATGGAGGACTACAAAATTTTAGAGGATTATAGAATGCTAGAAGGACAATATAATACCAAGAGGAAACTAAAGCCCAAAAAGGACACTTTCTAATACTCAAGTCTCTTAAAAATGTAGTGGAGTCCCAAAAAGCTGATAGAATCCAAAAAAATTGTTGGAGTCTAAAACCTGTGTTGTAGTCATGTTTCTATGTTATGGTCCAAAATTTACACCGTCATCTTAATCAATGAAAAAATGGATGACCATTTGTAGGTCAAAAAATTAGGTAAAAGCACCAAGACTCACAAAACCAAGATTACACACACCTAGACTCCAAGATGACCATAAATGATCAGGATACCATAAGGAAAATCAAACTTGATCTCCAACACTCAAGCCAATGAAGGAGACATTGACATGAATTGGGAGGTCCATGAGAGACTGCAAAAAAGTATAATGAGATGAGAGATGAAGGAGAATATTGACAATACACCCCACTCACCCTCCAACCACAAGGAGAACCAAAATGACACCTCTCCATGATAGTTCTCACACTCAACCCAAGATTAGGAAAAACAAATACAACATGCACTCCAAATATATTATAATGGGATGTTTTCCATCACACTATGTTAATTTTAAGCCCAAGTTTAAAGGTGATTTAGGTCCATTTTAACCAAAATAAAGATAATAATAAAAACATGTAAAATGTTTTTTGTATTTGGCACCAATGTTGAAATATTATAAAAGAAATAATCATTCCATCACCACTTATGTGGGTAGTTTATAATCCATCCAATAAAGAGGTTTCAAAATAGTATTACAATTACATAAAATAATTTGAAGGTACTGAATAATCTATTTTACAACATATTGTAATAATTAGATAAATGAAGCCAAAGATTAGATAACTCCCATTGACACACCATCCAAAGCTCCTCCAAGTCATTAATAGTGGTTCCACACCAACCAACCATATGGTACTTTTAGGTCCACTGTCAACTATAAAAAGGATATAAAAGTCAGAAAATCCCAATCTTCTTATGGTCATTCATTTACATTGTCAAACCAGTGGGAACGATACTTGAAATGGAGCTGAACTCCCAGAGGTGCATTAAGAACTGCCACCACAATTTACTAGAAATAAATGCTGAAAGGAATTCCTCACTTGTTGCTGTGAATGTAATGCGAAGTCTTCTAAGCTTAATCAAAGCATAAATCATGACAACTATGACTAAGAAACAAACTATGAACTGGCCTTATGCTGCAGGAACAAACACAGGGATGGATTCTCGATGCTGCAGGAACAATATAAGACTGAGTTTGCATTGAAACTTTCAAGAATGAAATATAACTTATAATCAACAGGAAATAAACAACTAACTAACTACAGATACTTACTAAGTGGGCCCCCTTAGCAAGCATCAACTAGTTATGCAAGAATTGAACTCAGAACTTCATCAGCTTTTATTCATAAACTTGGAATGATATACATTGTTCTGCTTATATGAAAACTAACACAAAACACTATCTCTCATTATAATACTAACTTTTACATACTCTGTTGCTCACTCACGCAGGAGGAAACTTATTTAAACTAGAAAAGCAACTAACTACCTAACTCTAACAGAGAAAGTCATGGACATAACAGTCCCAAACCAAGGAACAAACTTCTCATAAATGAAAGCATATCCATTCAACACGATCTAGAGAGAATTTAGCATTCCACTCTTCCCATCATTTAGATTTCTTCCCAACACCCTCGAGATTCTTCGGGAACAACTATGGGTAATGGACTTTATCTGAAGACCTAGATCCGTTATGCTTTGACTCTTGATGCTCCCTTCAACAACCTGCTGATGCTCATGGCAAATGTGGTTTAAAGAAAGTATGTGTGGCAAATAACATGATACACATTCATTAATCACATATTAAATCTATTTCATTATCCAAAAACCACATGCATTATATCAGTCATTCGGGAGGTCAAATAGGGTAATTAATAAGACACATAGAGATGTTAAGCTGTAGGAATATAGGAATGTGTTGCTACAGGATACTACCCGATTTCTAGATAAAAAGCTTTAATCAAAGAGTTAAAACATCCATTAGCAATAAGAGTAGGGATATTAAAAATACATCATAATATTCAAATTATAAGCATATTTTGAGCTCATCATCCACCTCACCATGCTAGGAGCTAATCATTTGGACATATGAACACACACTTACACAAATCAATATGACTAAATATCATATCATCCATATAATGACCATGATCAACCATCATAGTATACATGTCAATAATTATGATCAACCAACTGTAACATAGCATGCTTAAGGGGAATACATCATCAAAAATAAGTATCAGAGATAATCTACATCACATAGCGTACACATGGCAATAATAAGAATACAACACAAGTATGAACACACACATAATAAATGTCTCATCCAAACACATACATAGCTAGAGATATGTCTCACATTAGATGAAAAATCCAACAAGGGAGAGTATCCTACAAGGAGGAAAGGAATGTCACTAAAATAACATGAAGGTATGGTTTTGTGGATGTAAATATGAATTTACATTAAAAGGAAAGGAGAGTACCCAAATTAAATCCACCACCCTACTTCAAGTGTGGCATGTCCCTGATGTATGCATACTAAGCTTATGCAAGTGCTCAAAGTATGCTACTGATTTAATATTGGTTCATTTATTACCCAATGAATTTATTTAATTATCACTTAATAAATAAATTTCACCCATTGTAGCCATTGAAGTCACTTCTAGACTTAGAAAAATATTGATTCACTCCTTCCTACCCCTATGCCTCAATCCTAGGTTCCTCGTGCACCAAATTTCTCTTTGGGTTTGGCATAAAATCAATGCACAAAAATGGGATAACAATTTAGACATAGTCCTCGAAGATTCTAGATGAATAATTAAAATGGATTCTTTCTTCCTCCCAATATAATTCATAGAAAATCATTCCCAATTTGAATAAAATAAATTATTTTTCCAATGTGAAATCATGAAATTTCTAATCCATCATTGATGAGTGCTAAAAAAAAATCAACTTTTTAACTATTGAAATTTCAAAAACTAAGCACATCCTTTTGGTTGAAATGTGAACAACACTCTTTTGTAGTAAAATTTTCATTTCCTAAGTTCTAAATTTTGGCATAGCCCTAGATTAGAAGTGAACACTTTTTAAAAATTTAAACAATAATTTAACTCAATAATAATGCAAGAAATTACATCGATAATAGAGGCCATATGCTACCACAAGGGTGGCAATCACATACATAGATTTATGGAATTGAAAACTATGAACATGAATTGAAATAACTTCAAATTTGAAGCTCGAGTTGTTGCCATTTCAACAATCACAAGGAGTTTGGAGAGAAAGAGACACACACACCTTTCATTCAATCCAAAAATATTTGCAATATTTTTTCCAATGTGAATCCAAGACAATCTATATTTCAAGCAAGTTTCCTTCATTTTCTTTTAATTTCTCCACAAGAGAAAGAGAGAGTTTGAGAGAGTCTTGCATTCAAAAATATAAGAATCCATAATAATACAAGTCTTTTCGCCTTGATTCCTTTTTTAATAATTCTAATTCTTTTTCTTTTTTTTGTATTTTATGTAATCTCTCTCTCTTTTCACAAAATATGTTTTGTAAATAACTTAAAATCCCAGGTCATTTTCTTCTTTCCAAAACAAAATAAAGTAATTCAAATTAATTATTTTCTAGGAAATTTAAATAACTAAAATTAAATTTCCCAAACAATGAATATTTTTAAATTATAGGTAAACTAATTACAATAAATTAAATATACTTTCTAATGCATTTAACTTATCAATTTCATTTTTCCAATTTCCATATACCACAAATGCATCTCATGCCATGAAAATCCAAGGATTCAGCCTATGAACTATGATTACATGTAGATGGGGAAATAAAAAATGACAACTATAATCATGCATTTACAAGTTTTCTACAACACACAAATTCTTGAATTGGCACCAATTTGGATCCAAATTCATAGGAGAAAATAGAGTTTATCTCACACTCAAATTGAGTGTGATAGAGGTTAAAAAATGTTAGTGTAAATAATGTCTTTATCTACCTAGTTAGCTAATCACCTATCTAGGATTGACCTATTCACACTTAGCTTAAGTTTACTTAGGCTTCTTTTTCTTTTTGTCTCACTCCATAGCATTGAAACGTGTCCTCATGACTTGAGACACCTATTGACACTTGCTCGCCCACTTTTCAAGTGAGCTCACAAGTGTCCCACCTATAGAGGGGTAGTCAGTAGTTTAGTCCTACCTTCCCACTTCCTCATCCTTTCCTATATATGCCAGGCTTGATCAGTATATCATACACTCTCCATTTGTATTTGATAGGAATACTATTGTGCTCATTTTGTTCACTTATGAAAGTTTATTTCACGCTCTTGATCTTGGAATTCTCCAACATGGTATCAGAGCCATGAGAGCATGTTTCTTTTCACATTGAGGTGATTCTAGCACTTAGCCCTATCAATAGAGTGTCATAGAGCCAAACGGTCAACACTATCACATCTAAAAGGTTTGGAAAACAAAAAAATACTTTTCATTTTGTCAATTTCGGCAAATTTTTATTTTTTCAAATTTTGTCACTTGCATGTTGTACCAAAAAGTTGTAAAAATTGAAAAACTTTTTTTTTTTAAATTCATCAGAATTTCACAAGGATTCTAGATTTTTAATCAATTTTATGTTTTGGAAAGCCAAAGTTTTCACTATTTTTAAAAATCTCCGCACGTTATAAATGGATGATTTGGCTTCCAAAATTTATACAAGCTTGTAATTCTTGTTTTGCATCTTTTTGGGGGGTCCACAATCAAATATAATATAATTTTAGGTGGTTTAGTAAGGCACAATTAAAGTACCTTGTTGTGTTTTCATTATGGATCCAAAAATTGAATTGTTAACACTACATAATTTCCACACGTGCAAAGTCAAAGTACAACAATTACTTCAATCTAAAGGATTATGAAAAATGATCAATGGGCAACAATTGTAGTTTACTAGAGAGTTTGAGTAGTTTACTTATCAAAACAAGTTAGATGAAGCAATGTGTCTAATAGGTCTTCTTGTTTCTAACAATTTTCAATTTCACATTTCTATTTGTATAGCTCCTAAGCAAATGTGGGAAAAATTTGAAGATCTCTTTGGTAAAATTGGTGAGTTCAAGATTCTACAATTAGACGCAGAATTAACAACATTGTCTCTTTATTCATTTCCATCTATTGAATACTTTTTGGGTCATTTCAAGTCTTTGCTTTCTAGACTTCAAGGTTGTGGTAAAACAAAATAGATAAGGAATGTGCCTTCTTGATTATATCAAAGTTCAAAGGTCCTTATCAAATGTGTGCTTCTTCTTTCTACTTTGCAATGGATGTTCTTGGAACAACACATGTAATGCCTTCTTTTGAACAATTTTATGATAGGATCATAGGAGAACAATAAAAATTAATCTCTATGGATGTTATCAACTCTTTAAAAATTCAAGCATTAGTTGCTCAATCATCTAAGGGAAAGAAAAAAAGTAAGGATAAAGCTCAAGGATCAAAATTAGGTACTTCATTGAATTCATCTCCCTCATCAAAAGAGAAAATTTCTAAGGATAAGCCCAAATGTACTTATTGTACAAGAATAGGGCACGAAGAACACCAGTGTTACAAAAAAGAAATTTATGACTTGAAGACTATTCTTCAAAAAATTCAACTTCAATTGTCTAAGATAAGTGTTTCTTCACTTTTTGCATCAACATCATTTGCATTTTCAATAAAGGATAAGAATAAAGGTGTGACACTTGTTTCTTTTGGAATTAACACATCATAGAAGTGGTTTCTTGATTTTGAGGCATCACAGCACATGCTTGCATCCAAGGAACCATTTTCTACATTTGAGCTTTGTTCATTCCCACCAATACTGATGGAGAATAACACCTATATGTCAGCTCTTAGCAAAGGATCTATTTAGATTGGATAAGGAACATTCAATGATGTACTTTATGTACCTTATCTAATAATCTCCTTTTCATTTATCATATAACACATAGTGCAAAAGAAAAATAGTTGAGTTCACACCACATTTCGTGATCATCAGAGATTTGGAGAGCAGAAACATTATTGCCATGGGTTGTGTTGATCATGATTCTAGATTATATTCCTTTTCTTCCTTTGGTTCTATTGACTTTGATGTTGGTTTGAGTATAGATGACACTAATACCTTTTGCATGCATAAGGAGATATAGTTTGGTTATTTTAACCTTGAAGTTTTATCCTCCTCATCAGTTCCTTTACCTCACATTGATATCACATCTCCTTCATATTCTAATTCTACAATATTAAGTGTTACTACATTGTTTCTTATGATTCAAGGTAGCAAGATGTTCATAGTTGTGTTTCCACTACAATTGAATGGGATGATTACATACATGGGATATCAAACTTGTTTAGTGATTCTCATTTTACAAAGTTGGCAGACACCTTTGATGACACCACATCAACATTGTTATTAACCCATCTACATCTTTGGTTTTTGTTCTACATTAACCTTCACATGGAGCATTTGAACAACTTTCAAAGATTATATTATTGTCTTTGGATTTATTGCATTATTCAGAGACTTATATTCTCATCATATGGGAAGATATCATGCACCTATTTGTAGTTCATCTTCTTTCATGAGGAAGAAATGTTGTAATTATGTGATAGAAGTAGTTCTTGGGGGGTCACCACGAGTCCTATCTTCTTCACTTGTACATTTCATTGCATTTGCATCATTCTCTTTTTTTGGAGAGGAGTTTTTTCCCACTAGGTTTTATCCTTTAATCCATTTGTGAGAAACTTTATTTTGTACATGAGTACCTAACATGGCCTCATATCCGGGACTCATCTTTATTGCATTACTCCCCAAGTTTCACTTAAGGGGGGTGTTAGTGTAAATAGTGTCTTTATCTACCTAGTTAGCTAATAACCTATCTAGGATTGACCTATTCACACTTAGCTTAAGTTTACTTAGGCTTATTTTTATTTTTTTCTCACTTCATAGCATTGAGACATGTGTCGGGTCATGACTTGAGACACCTATTGACACTTTCTCACCCACTTGCCAAATGAGCTCACAAGTGTCCCACCTATAGAGGGGCGGTTAGTAGTTTAGTCCTACCTTCCTACCTTCTCATTCTTGCCTATATATGCAATGCTTGATCATTGTATCATACACTCTTCATTTGTATATTGATAGACATACTATTGTGCTCATTTTCTTCACTTGTGGAAGTTTATTTTATGCTCTTAACCTTGGAATTCTCTAACAAAAACCACATTAAACCAAAGTGATATTTGTAATATAGATACCATTGGCGAAATAACCCTATACCTACACATTCAAGTCACATGTCAAGCATACATGCACTATATATAATAGTTGGAGCAATGTAAGATCACCCAATAGGGTACAAAACAATATAAATTATATAATCATCCCATCTAAATAACTTGATGGCAATGTACATCATCCAAACATGGAAATATTATAATCAATTAAAATCTAAAATACCAGGATAATTTAATAATCACATTCTTAATCATGATAAAAATAAAATAAATCACTATGATAATCGATTCATGAAAGAATAATATATGTATCTCAATGTATTCAAAATCATCTTGCTACCAAACATGACATCAATGTAAAAGGGTTCTCACTTTCAATACAACAAACAATACGTAATCAAATATATCAAGTCCTTGAAAGGAACTTTTCATATTACATACACATATCTCAATGCACAAGCAAAACCAATAGCTAATATGTAGAGGGACACCACCTCTATCATGTGAGTGGTCTAAACACATGATATATATGTATATAATACATCTCATATAATAAAAAAACCAATAAATACATAGCATATCACAAGATGAAACAAATCACATATTTTGTAAATTACCTATAACTATCATGACACAAACCATCAAATTCAAGATCAACAATCATAACCAAATCTATTAAAAAAATGGTGAAGTTGAAACATTAATAATCACTCAAAGAAACTACATTGTGAGTACAACCTATTCATCCCATGATATATAGTCAAAAATAAAATATCAATCATGAACATCTCAAGGCAACAACATGTGGGCATTAAAATTTACCAATTTGAGATGTGATTGGAGGAGGTAATAATATATTTGGATCTATAAATTATATATATCATCAATTATTATTTATCAATGATTATTTTTTACTCAAATATTTTAAGCATATGGTTTCCTTTAGCCTCTCATTATAATTTCTTTGTAACTTCTTAGTGGTTGCCTCGCTAAATTGAGCAATATAGATTCTCAAGAAAAAATACATCCCCAATTATTTTCACCAATATCTATCCCACCAATCCATGTAGATAATAGTCTAGCTATGGATTATCATGATCCAAAGCAAGATGAAAGGAAAATGCGTAGAGTAATTCCTACACTAATCTATGAGAGAATGAATGCACAAATAAATTAAACATTTGTAGTTACAAGGGAAAATCAACAAACAAAAATAATATAACACAACACAATAATTTATATGAAGAAAAACCTTATGAGAAAACCCAACGCTCCAAAGTAACTCGATGGATTATTTAGTAATTAATGGTTATAATACACTTGTAGAGTTGAAGCCTCTATATGAGTATCACCAACAAGAGACTTAGAGCAATTTTGGAAGCATAAAAATAACTACAAAACTCAGTATCAAAACCTATATCCCAATCACCCTATAAATAGAAGAAGCAATGCATGAAACCATCAAATGGAAATTAGTTAAAAATTTAATGCTAAAACCCCAACATGAGTCCATAGACTAAAGTAATATAAATTCCTTTTATTTGTCACAAGTTCATCATAATACAATCACCAACATGGGTGCTCTATTTTGGATCCATTATCTTTACTTAAGAATGCCTTGTCAAGTGCAATAACACACATAATACATTTGTAAATAAGTGTAACTTCCTCTTTTAGAGCTTATATATATTCTTATATCTCTAATGTGGGAGGACCAACTTCGAGAGCCCATACCTTTTGATTTGAAAAGTTGATTAAGCCTATTTTATTTCAATTTATAGAGCTTGAAGAGATCTATTTATTGAGAATTAGAAACTAATGTTAAACCATCTAAAAAAATTTAAGGAAATAAATCAACTTTGTAGCCCAATAGTTGATTTTTTCTATTTTATAGCCCAAAATTTATAATTTTATGTTCTTAAAATTAGAATGCAAGCTTGATAAACCTTTCCTAATGTTATCTAAAATTTTGAACACCTTGCAAGAGAAACGAGAATAGTAACACTATCAACTAATTTTTAGGGGCCAAGAGGCCTATGGAATCACAACACTACCTAAGATTATTTATCCCCATTAGTTTCATCAATGCATCTGTAATATTTTACAAAGTGTCAACATTCTCTAACATCACCCTGCCATAATCTACCATGTATGGAAATGGTATTGGACATCAATGTGCTTATCCCTCACATGAAAGGCCATGTTCTTTTCCATAAATAGGGTACTCTCACTATCACATAGAATTATAATAGCTCCCTAACTTAGCCCCATGCATGAACATAATATCTTAATCCATGTGGCTTAATTACAAGCATGAGTAGCTACAATGTAATTATATTTTTTAGGGTGACGACTACCTACCACTTTCTTATCCAACTGATAACACCACAAAATAATGAAAAAATGTAACCACTATTAGATCTTCTCTTTTTTATATCACCTGTGTAATCTTAATCCATAAATCCATAAACATTAAATGTGTTAGTCCCCCATAAAATAACCATGATAAAAAGGGAGTACTTGAAGGCACCCCAAAAAATATTTAAAGGCCCACTTAACTTCATCCCAATGAACATGTCCAATATAATCCATGAAATAACTAAGGACTCCCATTTATTAGGTTATGCCTAGTCTAGTAAAAAGTGTAGCATACATCAAGATACTAATAACACTAGCATGAGGTGCTCAATACATGTCCTATATGTCATAGGGTGAAGGTGAACACTACTCTACAAATAATTTGGTGCAAAGGATGTTATTTTCTTATTTCCAAATGTCTACAAACCTTGAAGGATATTCTTCTATAGAGGGAATTAATGAAAATGATAGCTAGTTTGTGGGCATTCTCTACAATGTACCCATGGTGGTCCATGAAAATATTTATAGATTTGATCCTTCCTCTAGATTTATTAAGGACCCAATGGTCCTTATTCAATAGTGACTTCTCATGTCTAATACAACAAGAAGAAAGACAAACATAAGAGAAATTTCTTTGTAATATATTTTATACTTTTTCTTGTCACGTCTCATACTTTGATGCTATTTTGACCATGACTTACTTTGATGCTATTTTGACCATGACTTATTTTGATAATGTTTGACCATGACTTTATGGGATTTAATATACGAATTATGATACGTGTTAGAGCAATATAATATACTACAATGCTTTGATGTATAGGAATTGTTTTCTTTCAGAATTATGAGTGCATTTTATATAAAATAGGAATGTTGATTTAATTATTGTTTAAATTTATATTTCTACATTGGTTACTAATACACTTTCGTTTTTGCACGCCTGAGTGCATTTGAGTTGCAGGTGATCGAAGGCCAAGAGTGTGATTGAGGAAAAGAAGGTTAGCTTCCCGACAGGGTAAAAGAGGAGAAGCTCTCGATTACGCACACACCACTTAAAAACATGTAGCTGCATTAGGTCATGTTTGTTTTCAATATGATTGTTTGAAATTGATTAGCAGAGCAAAATTAAAATATAGTTTAATTAACCTTAAAAATTATGAAAAGAATATGGTTTATTCTATTTTAATTTATCCTTGTGCAATAAAAAGGAAAGAAAACCTGATTTTAAAAAGAGATATAATATATAGGAAATTAAAGAAATAAAACAAAACAAATAATAAAGTAAAAGTATTATGTTTGCATATAATGAAATAATTGGTTTATATAAAAGGGAAATATTTCTGTTTGCTTATGGTTATTTTTTTTCCCAAAATAAAAAGGAATGAACAGCCCGAGAGAACATTGGGCTCTGGAAATTTTATCTTAAAACCAACAATGTTGTTGGCATGTGGCAATCCTTAGAATTTGCATGAGAATTTTATCTGTCATCTGGAAATACTTTGCATGATCCTCGAAAAGAGGAATAGAGCTTTAAGAGAGAAAAGAGAACTTCCATTCAGTCATATCCGAGAGCTCTGGAAAATAGGCGACAAGAAGGTATTACTGGGCATCTGCTCTGAAGAAGAAAATTGCCAGGTTCTTTTCATACTTTGCCTTCATTTAATTTAAAAATTGCAGTAAGGAAATTGAAGGAATGAAATGCATCATTCCATGATATGAGTACAAACAACTGAGAAATCTTTTCCAATTTCGTTTCTGCATCTGGGTAATAGTTTACTTTTCATTGTTGCAATATAGAATACCCAATCTTTTCTTCCAGAATTAGGGTTTCATTCTGTTACAAAATCTGCAATTTATTAAACTGCTCTCAATTATAATTGGAAATATATATAAAATATATATATATACATATATATATGCACAGGAATCTGAATTCCCGTGCATATATACATATATATATATATGCATATAATGACTGCATAAAAACCCTGTCATCTGAAATAAATTCAAAATGCCTTTGAGATAAATTCGAATGCAGATATACTGGACGAAATGTCTTCTTATTTTGAGTTTTGAAATTGTTATCCATAGGAATGAGGAAGGGATTTAATCCCTTGTCCTCCCCATGGGAAGGACGCGGCACTGTGGGAGGCTCGCGCCCTCCACAGGCCGCGGCCTGTGGAGGAGGCGCGAGCCCCTCACAGCCCGCCCCCTCCCCATGGGAGGGGCAAGGGCTTCCCTGAGCCCTTATGTTGCTCAATGCCAGTAAGGAAACCCTGTAAAATGTTTATATTCTGTGTGCACGGCCAGAGAACTTTTGAACAGTCATAAAAACCAGTATTTTCTTTCTTCAAAATTTACACTCAGCTGTATATGAATTTTTACATACATATATATATATATATATATATCCATGCATATACATACCAAAATGCAAGTTGAAACAGGAAAATCATTTCCAGAAAGTGGTATGAATTCTGTTAAATATCACAAATATCTCAGAAATGTTAAACCTGGAACAAGAACAGAATTGTCTCTGAGAACCATGTAAACTGAAAATCATCTTGATTACCTTGTCATATACTTACCTACAGTAGTACAATCCTGAGTAAAGGAATACAACATAAAAATTGAATGCAAGATTATCTTTCAAACCTCTGATATTCTGAATAAATTGCACTGTTTCAGTATATTATTAATACTCTGAAACCTGTATTAAAATTGGGTATTACACTATCAGTCAGCCTGAACTTGGAAAGAATAGAAGTACATACTGAAATCAGAAAACACTGTTTCATTCAAACAAATTAATTAAATCTTTCTTTCTAATTGTGCACTGAAAAGTATTATGACATACATGTTCTTCTTTAAAACAGAGCTTTTATCCAAACCAGAAAAGGAGTACTCTCAAAAGAGTAAACGAAATCTTACTACTGAATTTACAATCTTGCTTTCAAAGGATGTTCTGAAATTCACATTTGAAATTCTTTTTAGAATTAATTGAATGTATGAAACATGTCAGAAAATGCACAACTTTCTGCTTTGGTATTTATTCATACTTTACTTGTGGTAACTTCCGGGACAGGGTGCCGAAGGTGGGCCAACAGAGACGGTAGTATTACCTTTTCTAAACTACCATTACTTGTATTATTTTTGCTTGGCCAAGCACTTGTACCATTGAAATAGATGGGTTTGTTTTAAAAGCCTAGAAACATATATGTATTTGAGTCTCTGCCACCTCCTGTTGCAAGAAATGTGTTTATTTCTCATGTTAGAAATGCATATAGGCATCAGGCACGCATCGAGAGTTCCCTCCTGTTTTACTGTTTCGGGTTGCTAGGCTCCTTTATGCAGGGCCGGGGATTCCTTCGAGTTAGGAAGGAACCCGGGGAAGTCATGGACTTCGTGGTTGGGCGGAAAAGGCGCCTGAATCACATTCTTGGCCCCAGCTCGCAAGCAGACCGATGGTGTCACGGCGGTTGGTGGTTCCGAGTTTTATTTGCTATTAATGTACTTGTGTATTATTCAGGATTGGCTTGTGAAGCCCATTGTAAATGTATATGTATTTGACATTCTTTGTTGAAACTTTGAAATAGAAGTATGATTTGAAAGTATCTAATGTAACATTGATTTAAGGAATTAAAGTTTTATGACTTAGCATAGAAAAGATGTTTCTATTGGAATTGTTGATTTTTTTCCAAGTATGGTTGAATATATGTATAGGAGAAAAGTCATTGAAATACTTATGCTTTGTATAAACTTGATACATTACATTGATATTATTATTATACATGAAATGCAATTTAAATTCTCTTTTATTAAGCTCATTCGGAAGTGTTATGAACAATGTTGATTACTTGGAAATCTTTTATAATGATTTGAATAAATTGAAAATACTCTTAATTTCCCTTTTATACTGATTTGAACGGATTGAAAACACTCTTAATTTTCTCTCGAGCTACATTTCTAAAGTTGTTAAAACTTGTTGAAGTCTTGTAATCAATAAAGGTTTTTTGTTTTCACCCTTTCTCATCATTTCTATCATGTCTTGTGTTCTTTAACTTAGCTATAGGGGTTTTTGGATCTTATGCTTCCATTACCATGTTGTTTAAGTGTTTTACCTTCATGTAGGAGTGATTTTTTTCTTTTTTTGAGGAAATGTAAGTTTTATTTATCTTTCTTGGAGGAAATATCTATGAATTCTAACATTTACGCCTATTTGATATGTATTATGGCTATCTCTTTCCCTCTTGGTGCTTTAAAACCCCTTGCCTTTAAATTCTTGTAGGAGCTAGTAAGAACATATATTTATGTGAGTTTGCAACATTTTATAGTTTCATGTGCTATTA
Organism: Sequoia sempervirens; assembly: GCA_007258455.2. NCBI lineage: Eukaryota > Viridiplantae > Streptophyta > Pinopsida > Cupressales > Cupressaceae > Sequoia > Sequoia sempervirens. Next base: position 17,481 of record VDFB02007483.1, on the reverse strand, counting down.
TGAGCAAGGATATATACCAATTAAGTCTTGGTGAATCACTATTTTCCTTTCAATTGTTTTCCTTCTCACTTTCCTTATGATTTATTAGAGTATGAGTAGGAATTATTTTTAATCTATGTTGAGTTGGATCAATACCTATACTTAGGCTTATAAAGGAACTAACCTACTCTAGATGTCTAAACTCAAGTTAGCAAGGTCCCACATTTGAGGGATTATTCCCATCGTGTCTTTAAAAAGTTGAACTAGGTTTAATAAAGGTAAAAATTTAGGTGATAATAATTTTTTGGCATGCTTAGTGGGAGAGGTTTACCAAGCCTTACATAATTTAGCTTAGAATATTGGTGTTATTCTTAGCAAGTTGAATTATTAGACACATTAGACAAGCACCTGGTGACTCTAAAGTCTTATAATTTCAAGATTATGTTGATTATTCAAGGGAAAAATAGAAATAAGATCATCTTGTAATGGTAAGTATCTTGATTTATTAGAGTTTCCTTTATATTCATAAAAAAGGAGAAAGCATTATAGGAAACCCTCACCATATTTAAGAGTCTATTCAAGAACTCATCCAAGAGTGCGATCTATACCTACTCCTAGTAGGCCCTCCCAACTAAAAAAAGGACCATTACATACCCTTGCTATGGATATTCAAAGGAATCAAGTTTTTGTCACCTTTAATGGAGTAAGTCCTATTGTTCTTGCTAATCATGATGACATTCCAATAACAACACCTTATTTCACTAGTGATAATATTACTACTCCTATAGAAAACATCCAAGACATTACCAATATATGATTAGTCCATAATATTACCTATGAGAATATAGTTGTTAGATTCCTTTCCACTTCCTTAAAAGGTGAGACACTACAATGGTATAGGGGGTTGCCACCAAATTAAATATATAATTGAGATGAGTTAGTTAAAAATATTTGTAAATTGTTTCAAGATAAGAGTGACCATATATCCCTCGTATAATAACTAACTATTATCAAGAGGGACCCTCATGAATTCATGGAATACTTCAACTTTAGATTCCAAAAAATATGGGATAGAATTTTTCCCTTAGTTAAGCCTTCTCCAAAAATGTATTCTTGTACAATTTGAATGATTTAAATAATGATATGGTTTTCATGATATAGTTTGCGGGATAGATAACCTTGTATAATGCTTATGATATAGTTATAAGAGCTAACAACTACCTAATTTAAGTTGGGAAAACAACTCCAAGACCTCAAATATTTCCTAAGTTTCCACCTACTCAACCAAGCTTGGCACCTCTCCCTATAACATCTTGTCAACCAACCCCTCCTATTAATCAACTATATTAGACAAATAGGAAATTTCATTAATTAATCATCAATTAATTATTTAGGTCCCCTTTTTACTTTATTACACTCAAGGTAAACTTAGATGTATTTTTTTATTTATTAGGTCATGTGAATTTTGTCTTTGAGCATAGGATGAGGGCACTTGTCACGATCTAATTTAATTCACTTAGGGTTTCATATAGGGTTGATTTTTTACTTTTCCTTTTACAAGGATTCATTATTATACATTCTAATCATCTAATTCGATAATTCATTAATCTATTATTGAGAAGCCTATTAAGTTTTTTTGGATCAATTAAATTATTGAGGTTGTATAGAACAATCAATTTATTCCATTTGATAGGTGTTTTAGTTGTAGGTGGTTTTTTGGATTTGTGGGGATCAATAATTAAATTAAAAAATGTGATTAGCCACATAACCAAAATTCATACCTAGACAGAGTTCTTGGTCAAGCTCTAATGGTTCAAAGTGCATCAACACTTCTAGAACAACAAGTTGAATCAAGTCAAGGAGGGGCACTAAGATAGGAACAATTACAAGGTGAGTCCACTCCAATAAATTGGCATGAAAATTGTGTTTTTGGTGTCAATCAAACTAAAGCATTAAGTGGAGGCATCAATCCAATAGCATATAACACAAGATCCAAGAAAAGAGCAATGGAGGGTGAGTCACCTTTTATGGTCGGTCAAGCATCTACCTTTCAATCACCCCAAGGGGATGCACAAGAAAGTAAAACAGAAAAACCTCTATTTCATAAGTAAAACAAGCTACTAGAAAGGAAAATCAACCCAAAAATCAACCTCCAATTGGTTACCACCAATAGAAGAAAGAGACTATTATAGAAAAAAAATCAAAGATTAGTCATTTATCTTTTAAATTTTTTGATAAAATGAAGAAGACTAACCTTAATGTGACTATATTGGAAGAACTATCAATTCTAGCATATATATACTTATTCCAAGATGCTTTGAAGCATTTCTATAAAAAAAATGGACCAACAAAGGGTACAACAACTATCCCTATCAATCTATTTTAGCCAAAGGAGGAAGAAAAGACAAGAAAAAATAGTAAACCATCTCCTTTCTATCTCTCATAAATGATCAAAAAATATCTTGTTCACAATTGTCTGAATTATTCAGGAGATAGTAATTTTTTTATGCCTAAGAAGGTTGTTGATTTATTAGGCCTAACTTATAGTCTAGTTGAAAAGGGATTTGTTAAATTATTTGGGACTAATATTAAGGTAGACGAGCTTATAAAAAAATCTAAATCTTATCCTTGATGCATTCTCAAGCCTATCTATACCTTAATAAATCTCAATCTTTGACCTTCCTCCTTACTTTACTAAATGTATCTCTAGAGATTTTAGAATGAAAATATTGAAATACCATATTGAGCCATACACTTCCAATCATATTATCATAAATTATGTCATACAAGACCCAAATGAAGATAGTGGTGTTCATGAGGCTACCACATCTCTAGAATAAATTCTAGATATTTTGCTTGATGAATGGGGATTTTTTTTAGTTTGACCTATATTATGACATGGAAGAAATATATCTAGGCACTTATTACATTCATGAAGATAATTATTTCATTCCCACTATTATGAAACCTTAAGAATGTGCTTAATGTATGTGGTAGATGTACTTTTATGGTTCAAGGAGAAAAAAATGCATTGGTATAGAAGGAATGTAGTTTCTCCCAACAATTAAAAGTATTATTTTTCTTTAAAATTTTATTTCTCTTGTACTAACAATGTATTTAAGTATGAGGCTTTAATCTAGGGTTTTCAACTAGCACAAAAGAAAGGAATCAAATTGCTACAAGTATTTGGAGATAGTGAGTTGGTTTTAAATCAAATTAGAGCCCAAAGTACAACAAAGAATACTCTTCTCAAGTCATATAAACATATGGTATGTGACTTGATTGAATAATTTGATGTGTTTGACATATAACTATTCTTAGAGAAAAAGTAAAGATGTTGATATACCTGTAGCAATTGGAGCACAATTTGACACAGTTGTAGACATAATGGAAAGTATTTGATGGTGATAAAAAATAGTTTTTTTTTTAAGATGTAGTGCTTTCTTTTAAAACTTAGTCTAGATTGCAAGAAAAATATGGTGATCATATCATTTGGTTACATGAAAATGTATGCTCCAGATCTGAACAACAAGCTTTCAATGAGCTTTATTAATATTATAATGATATTTTTACATGGTATTATGAAGATCTTAGAGGTTTTGACCCTTGTTTATCAAAACACATGATTGAGTTAGACCGTAATTCCAATCTAATTAGGCAAACATAGAGGCCTATTAATCCTGATATTGAGTCACTAATGAGGAAATAATTGACCAAACTCATAGAAGCCAATATAATATTTCCTATCAAGCATTCCTCTTGGGTAGCAAACCTAGTTCCAATAAGAAATAAGAACATGGATACTAGGATTTGTGGAGAATTTATGGATCTCAATAGATCCTCCCTTAAGGAATACTATCCTCTCACCTCAATGGAACAAATTCTTTAAATGGTAGGTGGTTCATAAAGGTTTTCATTCTTGGGTGGGTATTTAGGTTATAATCAAATTTTAGTCCAAGATTTAGACCAATACAAGACAACATTTACCACCAGATTGGGTAATTTTTCATATAGAAATATGTCTTTTGGACTTAATAATATTGGTGTAACTTTTAAGAGAGCAATGGACATGGATTTCAAAGTCCTTCTAAATGACATAGTGTTAATTATCTTGATGATATAACTACTTTTTCTAAGCATGTAGCTGATCATTTGAATAATATCAATCAAATATTCATGAGATGTAGAGAATATGGTGTGTCATTGAATCCTTTTTTTTTATATACCAACCAAGGCAAACTCTTGGTTCATGTGGTCTCAGAAGAAGGGCTTGCCATTGATATGAAAAGAGTAAAGGCCATCTTGTCTCCTTCTCTTCCTAGTCATTAGAAGGGTTTACAAAGTTTCTTGGGAATAATCAATTTTATAAGGAGGTTTATTCCTAATATTTATTTATTATTTAAACCACTCACTTCAATGTTCAAGAAAAATATTATATTTAACTGGACAAAGGAAGGAAATAAAGTTTTTAAGCTATCAAGAAATCAATTGCTCAGGCTCCAACACTTGCTGATTTGAATTATGGCAATTGCTTCGTACTTACACCTTTGGAGGAGAGTCAAACATATTAGCCGCATCTTAGTACAACAAAATAATGATGAATTGGAATAGCCAATAACCTTTTTCAATGAAGGGCTCAAAGACTATGAATTGAGTTATGGTTATGTAGGGAAACAAGTCTTTGTTATTGTTGGAGCACTAAATAAATTTACAAAGATGCCCCCAACAATACAATTTAGTTTATGATACCCCATGCAAGTGTCAAAGAGTTCCCCCTAAGCAAGGAAATTAGTGAAAAGAGGGTTGGTTAGATTTCATCTCTAGAAGATGTTAGTAGAATCACCCCCTTGTGACCATTACCTGTAGATATGGTAGAAATGGAGTATATTGAAGGACTTATTTTTTACATGGCTAAAATAAAACCTTGGCATCCAAGGACTATACCACTAGGTAACAATGTAATGATTTTAATTTACCTTAAAAATTTATGAGATCTAATAGATAACATTCTCATTTTCAATATTATATCTCACTAGGATGGTTGGAAACAACCCCCATCCTATCTTCAACTACCAAATCAATACTCACAAAATGAATAATTGTCACAACCATGGCAATAGTTATGGAGGGTAACACCATCATGATTTTCATAATATCCACCATATCTTAGACCACCTAATATTACTCCATATCAACAACCACATTTTTTTTACCACCTATAGCTTCATCATCTAATAATCAAACAATAAATTCATCTCAATTACCATGGGGTACACCAATGCCCACACACGTAATAATGAATCCAAATAATAATAAGGTAATGATATGACTAATTTCACAACTTATCTTTTCAATAAATTAGACATCAATGAGTTATAAATCAAATTAGGAAAAAGTCTCCATGGACCTAGACCTTTTGTAACTACTAAACTTGAAAATTCATAAGAATTGGAGAACTGGAACCCCAAACAAGTCTCATTAAATTTTTTTACCACCTCCATATCCTAAGGAGAATTCTAATTTAGAATTTAATCTTGTTAATGAATTAAGATATGCATAAACACTTAATATATTATATTAAAATACCTTTGATTAGATATATAACTTTTTTTTTGATATATAAGATTAAGGTTTATATTATTTAAAATAAAGATTACAAACATCTGCTACTGTAGGAAACTAACCAAGCCATATATATCAAACTGCTAACTACACCACCAACCATGAAAAAGCCATCCAAAAAAATTGAGCAAAACAGAAAGGGACCCCAATCCTTTGTCCCAAAACAACCTTGACTGCAACTACCACCCACCAACCTGCCATCCATACACAACTACCGACCATACACAAAAATGTACCTTCCTTACAAAATTACAAACCAGGCTACAACTACTAGCCACACTACCACAACCAAACTATATTAGGATGTAGACAAAGCAAAAACAAACCCTTAACAAACCCATACTCACAAAAAACCATTGGCCTGTGCAAAGGCCTCAAATTCCACAACCTAGTTGATATCCTTCATAACCATGAGCCCAAAGAACCTTTTCAGATACTCCACAACCACTACAATAATCATACGATTCCTCATAAGGGTCGAGCCCTTTAAATCTAACAAGAAAGGGAAGAACTTCACCACTTCATCCGTAGACTGCAACAACTCCAAATCACTAGGGTGTGGAATGCCCTTCCCCATAATAGCAACCTTCAACACCTCATCGACACCCAACAACAATTCCTTCTTGAAAACCTTTTCCAACAACACCCTAGCTTCCACCTTCAACACCCGATTGCCCATAAAAGATGCCAAAAACCTAGAGGTGACATAGGTATTGTCCCTTCCAAATTCGCTTCTTGCTAGATGCTTGTCTCCCAACACCATTTAAACCACCACAACCAGCAGATAATCATTGCTAAGCATAATCCTCTTGAGGTGCTGGTCCGTAATCACCCTAAAGACCGTTTGATGTGTCTTAGCCCCTAAAGAAATCGACGTATCAACGCTGAACTAGGCCAAACCCTCAGTCGAGACTTCAATTATGAAACACGAGTGCCCAACCATCGCAATGCCCAAACACTCACCCAACTAACCAAACACTCCAAAAACACAAACAAACAACCAACGCTAAGCTGAAAGCAGTGAGAGTTGTGACCACTACAATCTCCTCCAATTCATTTAAACCTGGGAAGACGCTGGTATGTCATCATTAAACTAACCTTGACTGGGGAAGAAATAAATGCCATGACACCACACACGAAGGAAGCCGTCCTCTTCCTCGAATACCCTCCATACTACATTGTGAGCTATCACATCAACACAAGATCTCATACTCATGATTTTCCACCCAAACAACATGCCCTATCTAGTATTAAGTGTCCGATATGGGTGCCACCTTGTCAAGCAATCCATAGGAACTCTACCAATGTGTTTATCTAGGGTGGCAACTAAGGCCACCACCCCAAAGCATGAATGCACTGCCACCAAGACCCCACAAACATGTAAACCCCATCCACTTCAACCGCCATGTGCCCTCCGCCACGCATGGAGGGCCGCCCACCCTTCCTCCCACTGATTAGATATATAATTTAAATGAAATAAATATTTGAAAATAATTTTAAAAATAATTCTAAAATAAAATAAAATAATTATTAATTACCACTTGATATAATAATACTTATTAATATGTTATATAGATTATTAGTACTTGCCTTTTGGTTTTTTTTAGTTAACTAGTTATTAATAATTTAGTTTTCAACCAATCAAAAACAATATTTAAACAAAAATTAAAATAAAATTTAATTTTGTAAAGTCAACTTGTAAAATATTTAACTATATAAATTATAAAAATTATTTTTTGTGCATATGATTGGTTAAAAAAGTTTTGTGTGTTATTCATTAAACATTTTTTTAGGAGTGATTTTTCATTTTTTGCTTTATAAAATCATTTTATTAAATCTTTTATATAAATGTTATTTATTTTGACATTTTTTAAGAATGATTTTTTTATGTGCATAATTATTATTTTTTTATTAAAGAAAATCTTACAAAAATCAATTAACTATTTTATAGAGATTTGGATTCACACTATTAAAATAAAAAAAAAAAAATTGTATTATTATTTCCTTTCAACTAATATCTTTATCTATGTTTTTAATATTTTATGATATAAATTTGATTATGTATCTGCTCCTTCTTTTCATTAATAAGATTTTTTCATGTATTTTTATATTTTTTTTGTTAAAAGAAACCTAGTTATAGGTCCAGGAACCAAATACAATTATGCAAATAGCGGCTCAAAAACACAAGACCAGAGCCACAGCCACAAGAACACTATCATACAACCAGCAAATAGCTGCTCAAAAACACAAGACCAGAGCCGCACCTGCAAGAACACTAACTAACATACAACTAGCCACGAGCCAGTGGAAGCCTCCACACCACAGCGGATCCCCACGGAGACAAAGCAAAACCAATTCTCACACCGCACAGCCAACAATAGACCACAGGCAAGAGAACCAAGCACTAGCCAGCATCAGGGGGATGAGACTTAATATCTTCCTATAGCAACCTGTATACGCCAAAAGGAAAATTTGACCACCACTCAAGATCATACGCTCCTTCCTTAACATATAGATTCACCCCATAGTTAGCAGCCCAATCAGCCACTTTATTACCAGATCGTTTTATGTGTGAGACATGCAATTCCTTGAAAGAAGACTTAAGATCGAGAGCAGCATTCAAAAACTCCCCCAACCTCCAATCCTTAAGCTCCCTGCCTTGCAAAGCATCAATCAAAATTTTTGAATCTCCCTCCACCCACACCTTTTTCCAGCCTTTACCGCTAGCAAGTTGTAATCCTTTGAGAAGAGCCCAAGCCTCTTCCATGTTATTAGAATTCATACCACAGTCTGAACTATAAAGCCCCATTGGTTGACCCCCAGAATTGCGAAAGATGCCACCACTACCAGCGATGCCAGGATTTCCTTTCACAGTGCCATCGAAATTTAGCTTGACCCACCCAGCCTTCGAAGCCTTCCAACATTCCCTGACTTTCTCCTTACCCCCATCCACACTCCTGTTCTCCAACCACCTATACCTTGGCCAGGCATCTTCCCAACCAACTTCTTTTGTAGCCAAGATGCGGAACTTATCACTTCACAGCTCACCCAGTTCAGAAAGAGTGCTTTCGATCACATCCCAAATTCTCTCCACCACTTTTTCCTTGCCCTGGAAGATCCTCCTATTACACTCTAGCCACACATTCCAAACAATAATAGCAGGCCCAACCCTCCATAAAAATTTCAAATTGGGACTCCCAATTTTAAGATTCCAGCCTTCAAGAAGAGATGGGAGACACTTGGGAAGTGCCCACGCAAACCCCCATCGATGTAGAAAAAAGGACCACAATTTCCAAGCATAAGGGCAATGCAGAAACAAATGATCATTGCTCTCTCCATTGCTGCCACATAAAACACACCTCGAGGGCCCCACATGACCCAATTTTTGCAACCTATCCCAGGTAAGCACCTTATGACACCAAGCAATCCATAAAAAAGCATTGGCCTTACGAAGCCCACAGCTGCACCAAATTCTCTTCACAACAGAAAGCTGAACCCCCTAAGAAAAAAGGAATTGAAGGCATTGCTGATAGAAATCACACCATTGCCCTTGAGACCCCAAACCATGCTATCCTCCTTATTCACCCTTGAAATAGGCCACCTATCTAGCCTGCATTGCAGAGAGTCACAAGCCACTCTAAGCTCCTCCACCGGGAAGAGAAGACACTTCCACTTCCTATCACCAATGTTTCCCTCCAGATAATCACACACTCCGGTCCTAATGGTATCCTCAAAGTGGCTGACCAGAGGATGCCATAAATGTTGCACCTTCAAAGCATATTATCAAGCCAACAATCTCTCCAAAATCTAATTTTTTTACCATTACCCAACTGCCATTTGATGTTGGGGGCCACAAGATCAACGTAGGACCTCAAGAAGTTCCAAACGCAAGAACCTTTGGGAAGCTCAGCCTTGAATAAAAGGTCTTTTTCATTTTCAAGATACTTAGCCTGAAGGATTCTGCTCCAATTCCTGTGCCCTTCAGCATAAATGCACCAAACAAGTTTGGCCCCTAAGGCCTTGTTCAAAAAAATGCATCTTGTAAAACCCAGGCCACCCTAAGAAATAGGCATGCAAACCTCAGCCCACTTAACTAAACTGTATTTAAAAGCATTCTCACAGCCACGCCAAAGGAAGGAACATTGAGCAACCTCAAGGATCTTAGCAACTTTAATCAGAATTTGGAACACAAACATCGTATAAATGGGAATTGCATCCAAGGATGATTTGATAAGAGTGATACACCTAGCTAGGGATAGCCACTGCCCCTTCCAAGAGGCCAACTTACTTTGCTCCCGATCAACCACCAAATTCCAGTCTGTAGTCAACACTTTCTGATCTATGAGAGGCATCGCCAAGTATCTACTAGGAAGACAGGAAGACTCAAACCCAAGTATTTCCTGGATGCTCAATCTATCCATACAGTTATCTTTTAGGAAGAAAATCCTAGATTTAGAGGTACTCACTACCTGACTAGTAGCCTTCTCATAAAGGGATAGAATTCTTTTGATGCTTCTAGCCTCCCTAGTCGTGGCCTCCCCAAGGAGGAGGGTATCGTCCATGAACTGGAGATGAGAGACATTTTCAACCCCCCCTGAGATGTACAGGCCATGCATTTGCCCACACCTAACCTCTTGCTTCATAGTTCTGCCTAAAGCTTCAGCAACAATGAGAAAGAGAAAGGGAGATAAGGGGTCCCCCTACCTCAACCCCCGCTTAGCCTCGAAGGGACAAGAAGCCACGCCATTAATCAGAACCGTATAGGAGGCAGAAGAGATGCAACTCATCACCCAATCACACCAGCCCTTCGCAAACCCAAACTTGCCCATAACCTTCAACAGAAAAACCCAAGACACCCTATCATAAGCCTTATTCATATCTAGTTTGACCACCATTCCCTCCTTCTTTCTAGCTTTGATAGAATGAATCGTCTCATGTGAAGTGATGATCCCATCAAGAATCTGCCTTCCTTTTAGAAATCCACTCCGCTCATCTGAAATAATCTTGTCTAGACAAAGCTTAAGACGAGAAGCCATTGCCTTAGAGACAATCTTGTATATAGTGTTACATACAGAAATCGGCCTAAAGTCATCAAAATATTTGGGAGACCGTAGCTTAGGAACAAGGGAAATGAATGTAGCATTCCACGACTTCATCATAGTTTTTCTCCTTCTACACTCCTCAGCCGCCATCCACACTTCCTCCCCAACAAACTCCCAAAATTTTTGGAAGAACTCAACCTGGAACCCATTAGGGCCAGGAGCCTTCCTGGCACCTAAGTAGAAGGTAGCAACCCTAATTTCCTCCTGGGAAAAGGGAGCCAACAGCATTAAGTTTTGATCTTTTGATATCACTTTTGGAATGTTTCCTAACAAAGAGTCTTGGGCAACGAGATTCTTCATAGGAGAAGACCCCAACAAAGACTGAAAGAAGGACCTCCCCTCCGCTCTAATTTCTGCCACATCATCAATGAAAGCACCTGCAAGAGTTTAAATAGCGTTAATCTTGTTATGGTGCCTCCTGATTTTGGTGGAAAGGTGAAAGAAGTTAGTGTTACGATCACCCTCTTTGAGCCATTTGATTCATGACTTCTACTGCCACATAATTTCCTCCATTATCAGCACTCTTTCTTGCTACTCTAATAAAGACTTCTCCCTCTCACGAAACTCCCAAGAATAGCCAAACCCAACAATGCTCTTTTCTACCTCCTTTAACTTGTCGCCAATCCTAGACTTCTCCTTAGCTAGGTCACTAATGACATTTCTATTCCAGAGTCTGGCTTGCTTCCTAACTTTAGCAAGCTTCTGAGAAAGAATGAACCACTTATTCCCCTTAATCTCTTTATTCCACCAACTTTGAAGGGCAAGAGAGAAATCAAGATGCTCATACCAAAAGGACTCCATCTTGAATGAGAACCCTTTCGGTTTGAAACTTTTGTTGAACTCAATTAATATCGGCCAGTGGTCTAAACCCCCAAATTCAAGCATAGCAGAGAAGAAGCCTTCCAAATCCAACAACCATTCAGAATTGACAAGGAACCTATCCAACCGACATAGGATATTCTCTTCATCCACCCTTCTATTGTTCCAAGTAAACCAGCTAGACCTAGGCTTGACATTAGCAAGGGCTAAGTCCATACAGAAATCACTGAATGAAACTGACCCAGAATTAATCAAAGCTCTTCCTCCTTTCTTCTCCAGCGAGCTTAACACTACGTTGAAATCTCCACCAACTATCCATTCCTTAACTGTATGGATTCTTCTTAGACTACGAATATGATCCCAAGTTTCTACCCTTCCCAGCTCATAGTTAGGTCCATAGACATTTGTCGCCAAGAACTTGCTCCCATACCTCATATCCTTGAAACACATAGTAAAGCAAGAGGGGTGCTCATCAATAACTTGCCCCTCCAGACATAGAGCATTCCAAAGAAAGGCGATGCCACCAGCCGAACCAATAGCATCCACAGCCATTTCATCACTGTTACGCCACACTCTAAGCATCAAATCCTTAAACCTATTGGCCTTGATCTTCGTTCTTGAAGGAAAATCAAATCAGGGGCCTATGATGCAATTAGTCGCTTGAGTAAGCAACATTTCTCAGGGGAATTGAGACCCCTTAAATTCCAACTTATAATCTTCATTAACAGTAGTCGGCAGGGAGGTGCTTGCCTCCAGATTTAACAAAGCGCTTCAAGGTTGACCGGGAACCATTTTCTATGTTTTCTAAAGCCTGCATCTTGGCTTTTGTAGCATCTGACTTCCTACCTTTAGAGTTAGAACCCCATGTATCCACAATAGGCTGGTTTTTGTGACCCATTTTCTTTGCCCTCCTGGTTACCATACTCCAAGAATTTTCTTTCTCATCTGAATCCGATTCACACCTTGATTTTCCCACGGCAATTGGAGATCCTTGACCCAACTCCACTGCTGAGGTAGTGCATGGACCACCGGCCACATTACTTATTTCTTTCAACGCCTCTTGTAGATTCGATGCAGGCATGGCATCACACCCTCCTCCCCCCGATCTCTTGAAGTTGCTTATCTATACCCTTTTTAACCTTCCCAAAAAGCCCAACCCCTGTGACAGAAGGGGGCTGAGACTCCACCACTTCCTCACTAGCCGGATCTGTCAAGGCAGGGACAATAGGCCCCACGATCTTTGCACCCGCACTCACCGATGAGCTAACTGCACAGCACTTGGCAACATGACCGATGCCCCCACATCTGAAACACCTAATCGGGAAACCCTCATAATCAACCTCCACTACAGCCTCCCCCAGAGCAGAGCTCAACTTAACCGAGTGGCATAGGGGCCAGCTAAGATCAATCTAAACATAAATACACACTGGGGAATCAAGTCAGCCACCCCTATGGGCGAAAGAGCTATGCACAAACTTCCCAAGTGAACCTCCTATCATACGCAGAATGTCTTCTATCCATAATTCCACCAGAAGCTTATTCAAACGAATCCACATCAGGGCATCCTAGATCAGCTTGCTATGCAGATCAAACCTAGGAGACCAAGCACACATATATAGCCTAGCAAAACCCATGAACCAAGGGCCTCCATTTAGAATTATGTCCCTTTCGTCCTCTGAATTAAAGACAATTCTCATGAACCCTAGTGCTAGAAAACTTACCTCTGGCACACAACCCCTCCACCGATGCCCTATCCATGTTTTGATTTTCTCCATCGAAGGCCATACGCCCACAAACATAGTGATAACCGCCTGCTTTCTAAGTTTCTCCACCTCCAGATTAAGAAGGTTATCTGGGATCAAAATGCAGGGGACCGAATCAGAGATCTGAATGTTGACATTACCCACAGCAAGTTTGAACGATTTCTCATCCCTAGAGCCTTTACCAGCTTCGTCCAAAGAAACAACAGGCTCTGTTATCACACCCAACGTGCCCAGCATAGTTCCTACTCCAACAAAATCACCCGCACCCTTGTCCTACCTTTTTGCCCTATCCCTGCACACATCCACAGGCTCACAATCGATGCTCCTATTTGCTTTTTTTCGCTCCATTTCCAAGACCATGGTCTTCCATGTATTTTTTATATTAATTTATATTAATATATATAGTTTCTTTAAAAATTATAACCTATAATATATAGGTATATAAGATAATATATAACCTAATGTAGGTTTTATATACACACACACATATATATATACATATTAAAATATATTAATATTACAATATTACCTATTTACCTAGTTTATATAATATAACTAGAATATTAATAGTATATTTAACTTCAACTATAATATGAAGATTTCACTATCAAATTCAAAATCAACTAGAATCAATCTAAGAATTATTTTTAATAATAAATCATTTGATTATTTAATGTTTAGCAAATATGTATTCTAAGAACAAACTCAACTTCAATTTTATTAGTCATAGTTATGTTTAGTACAAATAATTCATAAACTACTTCCTTCTCTCAATGAATGGGTTCATTATATAAATATTCAAATGTATTCAACTTTTTTTTTTGAAAAAAATAACACCAAACAATAAACATTTATTCCAATTTATTTTATTTTCAAATATTTAACATCAAACAAGATATTTACATTACATAACCAAAACATATAAAAAAACCAATGCTATTAATCAAACAAAACACAAAATACAAAAGTCAAAACTAAAATACAACAATTAAAAAAAAGACATTTAATTTTATTCACATTAATTAAACTTACATTTATTTTTATTCCAACTATACTATGACAACAAGTACTTGCCACTAGTGACACTTATTAAAATATGTAAAAATTAAAATATAATTATTTCATTTTAAATAATTTATACAATATCTAACTCCTCTTTGATTTTAATTTTTTCAATAATTTTAAATTATATTGAATTAATTTTGGTTGACACCTTAACCTATATGCTACAATTTTAATAGAATAGTCATCTATCCATTTAAATACAATAATCATCTATCCATTTAAATATTTTTTATAAATTAATAAGATTGCCTATATATATTTGATTCTAAAGCAATTCCTTCATTTACCATTATATAAAAAAAAATATTAAAAATTTATTCTACCATTAATTAAAAAAAATCCCCTCTCCTTATTATTACTATATACATATATATTAAAAACAAAAGCTCTCTTAATATGCAATGGTCGCGATCATGTACATCATCACCATTAAAGAGCTTGTGCGTTTAAGCTTAAACATTGAAATACAATGAAATACCTGCGCAACCCAATCGGCATAAACAAAACATCTATGAACCTTATCTCAGGTTGAGCTCCTTATCTCAAATCCTGAGAAAACCCCATTCGAATCTGGTGAAGAGAGCAGGCACAGGATGCAGACAAGCAGCTTAGTGCAAGCACTTTTCGACCTCTGTAAGAAGACATTCTCACCGTCTGGTCCCGCGCCTTCACCTGCAGCCATTAACAAATTATGCTCTCTTTTAGGTTCATCCCTTTGCTCTCGCCCTTAGGAAATTTACTCATTAGCAATAAAGTAGAAAACAAACTGATAACAAATGCTTTTATTTATTTATTTATTTATTTGTACGGGAAATACCCATCAGCAATTAGTTATGGAAAACACTGGTATATAATTTGCTTAAACATTAGGAAAATAACAGGGTAAAATATCCAAGAATAAACTGTTACAATTTTCTTAAATATTTGTTTTATTATAGGTGTAACTCTGACATTTGCATTTGCAAGCCAATTCCTATTTAGTTTTGGGTCTATCCGGAGAGAATGTCTTATAGAAGATGAATTTTAACATCCTCTAAGACAAATATTGCTTATAGGACAGCAGACTGTATATTGCTATTATATAGTGTAATTGATACGTGACACATTTTTGTGCTAAGTTTGGCTCTCTCTTTTATGACAACTCTCACACATTTCCATAGATTCTACTTTATTCGTGTCCTATCTGCACAGATTCATGCACATTCCCCTTGTTTATTTGTCCATACTTCCACATATCCATTCTTGATTACGAGATTTGACATTCTCCATCTTGGGTCATTTCTGTGATGCAAGACTGCGATACTGCATGGTGTAGAACTAACCTCAAATCCAAATTTTCAAAATGCAAAAGACCAACTCATGCCCTTCCCTGTAGCTGTCTGGGAGACGATTTGGTACATGTTTGTGTAACAATTTGTGATGTCTTGGTATTTAAAGATGTTCATTTGAACATAAATTCACATCTGATTATTATTCGAAATCCTAGGACATTAAGGAGTATTCAATAGGAGCATTTAGACTTGGCACACTGAAAAATATAGTGCTTGTGTCACAATTCACATCGTAGATCACTTGCACACTTGCTTGCTGTTTGCTAGCACTTGCCAAGGTTATAAAGTTGGCCATTCAAGGGAGTTGACTGAAGAGAATGCAAATTATCGCAATTCAGCAATCTCCCCAAAGTATTTGTAAATTACTTACAGTCCTTAAGCACTAGTCGACAGCAGAGGTTGGAGTGAACTCAAGTGTAGGAGTGCATGTTTCACCAGATCAGATTTGCAGGTTACAGATCGGATTTACATCATGTGGGATTGATTCAGAGCTGCAGGATCAAACTTTAGGAAGTTTTTAGTCTGCATATGGTTCAAGGACAGTTTGCACTACAAGGCCATTAATTTTTGATATTGTAGTGAATCAACTTTGCAAGTCATCAACAAACCTAATCCCTCTTTGATTTAAGAGCTAAGTGGACCATCTTGTTGCATTTAACTTCCTAAAATAGCTCTTAATTGTTGATATTTACTTAGCTTTGCTAAGTAGGTTAATTCTGTATTTATTGATAGCATTATTTGATTAGCCTAGGTATTCCACTTAGAAAAAGTGTAATTTTCCTTTACATTTTGGTGAACTTGATCAATCTTACACCACTCTAGGGTTTTACTTTAGGGTTTATACCTTCATTGCTTTTTAGGTTTTCAGATTTGTAGTTTCTGATTGTATTATCATTTTTTAGATCTTATTAGGGTTTGTGCTCTTATTTATTACTATTTCATTGTTCAAGGATTTGTACCTCACTTTGTGACCTTCATTTTTATCAATCCCATCTACCCTTGGATATTTCATTAGGAGTTCGTTTTTCAGATTTTACATACCACTGACTGGCTTTTCTTATTTTTCAAATCTGAAAGTGAACTATCGTGCTTTATCTTTCTATCTTTCTTAGCCATATTGCATTGTTTATGCCATGAGCTACTTGTGATCCCAATCTTCCTTTGAGGAGGAGTGCTTGTCTAAATTCTAATATGGCTGCCTGCTATAATGAAACTGAAATTTTCTTTGATGCCTATGTTGAGAACAACGTTGATGATTACGATTATGGTGCCTTTGTTGAACAAGAAGATTTTGCTAATGAACTTGCTAGTTTGGCTAATGCAGAGAATCTTATACAAATAGTGGACATGATTTGTAAGATTTGGCTATGGAGATAGCCAGCCAAGATCAAGGAGCTTCAATGAAAGCACAAGAGACCAAAAATGAGAGAATGATTCCGTTCCATCAAAGGATCCAAATGTACAATGATGATAGATTGCTCAAATGAGAGCTTCAAGGAGGTTATATATATCATACACCATTAAGAGATGTGAATGTAAAAACTATGTGGAATAAAGGAGATGTCACATGTGTGCACAACATCTCCACCAAGCTAGGAAAGTACAATTTACATGATGCAAATACAATCTAATAAGAAAGATACTTACCTAAGCAAGTTTGTCCTATTCTGGGTGCATAATATGCAATAAAATAAATAACTAAATATAAAAATAAAATAATTCACCAACATACCCCCATAAACGTAACTTTGGTGGGTAGGAAAGATTGAATAAATTGGTTTGTGAAAATGTGTTGACATG
>VDFB02007481.1:0-10237 GCA_007258455.2 Sequoia sempervirens | reverse complement strand
CATATACAAATGCACAAATAAGAATTGGTAATTAAGAATTCTCTAGAACTAAAGTTATAATAACAGATACAATCCTTAGCTTAATCATTTTTTCTTTGTTAGGGTTGGGATAAGAATTTAACGGGGCCAACCGAGACTTAGGAAATAAAATCCTGCACAGGAAATAAAGTATTAAAATCAAAGATGGGTTTTAGTTTTAACCCGGTGATGTAAGCCTAAGCCATTAACTCCAGTGGTCATGTCACCGACGGCTTAGCCAAAGCCTTTCATTAAATACTAACTGTGCAATGTGTAGGTTTTCCATATTCGAAGATATGGGAGAAGATCTCAATCGTACCCTGCCAACTCGTAGACCTAAGGTGTCACCTTGTTATTTGGCACGAGGTCAGCAAAAGGAAGATGTGTGTCCTATATTGAATGTGGGGCCCAATCTCCACTATTGAGCTCATAACCCATGGTTTTAGATTGACAACCAAGATCAAAAGCTAATGTAAATCTCTGATGTTCCCTGCTAACTCGTAGGAGGAAGATGAAGGTTGGTTAAAAGCTGCGAGGTCAACGATATTGCGATGCGTAGCTCCAGCCATTTAGTTTGCAAAGTGCATAGGACCTACCGATATGGTAGTTGGTTTTTGAGATGGACTAATGTTATTGGTCATGAGGAAGGTGAACGATGCTTTGTTGAATGTCAAACTGAGTTGGCCCGAGATAAACCATTTGATCTACCAACTCTTCAGGAGATTAGCGGGCAATATTCAAAGTTGGAAAACGACACATGGTGGTCATTTTATCATACAACTGGTGAAGCATTAATTAATTATTCCTTTCTTGTGTAGTCACGTCGATCTTAATCTATGTGAAGATGTTGTTGGCAATCATGAAGGGTGATCTTTGGATTCTCATGCAGCTCTAGTTAATGGTGACAGTACATATGCCACCAAATTACCATGTTTACACATGCATTTTTACTAAGCATTGATGAAGGTTTCCATTACCTCGCACAATAAATACAAGAGGAGTTAACTACTAATAGTGTCATTCTTGTAGCAGTTAGAGCTCTTTGTGGGCTGAGTCTAATCAAGTTTGAGTGCTTGTCTGAGAAGAGAAAATGAGTAAGTCAGTAAGGAGGTCTGTTCATTTGAGCTCACAAAAGCTTGGTCTTGCTATTCAGGAAGGTGCTTTGGTTGACAAGCCCGGGCTTGTGCCCACTAGATGCAGTAGAAGGCTGCAATTCTAGGACATTGCTACTCAACTAGTAGATGGCAAAGGCAAGCAGTCGATGTGCTCTATTACTAGTGTCGGTAGGAAAATAAGGTATGGGCATGGCTCCTCTGGATGCCAACACTTGCCCATTGACCTTACGAGCAACACTTCTGATGATGTAACCAAGACCGACTCCGACTACTGTTAGTATTTACATTGCTTCAATCATGGTCTGCCCTCTAATGAGGAAGTGATATCTGTGGTGCCATTGGCTTTAAAACTCCAAGCGAATGGACTAGAACCATATTGGGAAAGGACAAGAAAGAAGAGGAGGCTGAGGGTCTACTGTATTGGGAAACAACTAGAAGCAGGCGTGTATACCAGGGTCTGAGTGTTGGTAAGGGTAGGGTGGTGGATAAATATGAAGTTGTTGTGGTTCCTTCATGGCAATTTGGTTGCCTGGTTTTTTTGCGTGGATAGCGACAAGGGGATTTTGATGACAATTTGTGTTCCCTTTTCTTTTAGATTTCCCCAGTTCGTGCGCCACTATGTTTTGTAGATTCAATGTGTGGGAAGTTTTGAAATGAAAGTAAAATGCAATGGATATTTTGTTCAAATGAAAATTTGTGGTGAAATTACATTTGATCCCGAAGCTTGTTGCTCCCTTGTCATATAAAAGGGAATTCAAGGCTCATTTGTAGGGAGAGAACTGATGAAAGCTCTAGCTAGGTTTTGAGTTGAATATATGGGTAGAAAGATATCTGTCCTCTAATGAGGAAGTGATATATGTGGTGCCATTAGCTGTTAAAACCCCAAGCGGACAAACTAGAATCGTATTGGGCAAGGACAAGAAAGAATAAGAGGCTGAGGGTCTACCGTATTAGGCAACAACTAGAAGCAGACGTGTATACCGAGGTCTTAGTGTTGGTAAAGGTAGGGTGGCAGGTAAATAAGAAGTTTTTGTGGTGCCTTAGTGGCAATTTGGTTGCCTGGTTTTTGCATGGATACAAATTAAGGGGAATTTTGATGAAAATTTGTGTTCCCTTTTCTTTAAGCTTTCCCCAGTTCATGCACTATATATGTTTTGCAAATTCAATGTGTGGGAAGTTTTGTAATGAAAGTCAAATGCAATGGAGATTTTGTTCAAATGAAAATTTGTGGCAAAATTACATTTGAGCCCGAAACTTGTTGCTCCCTTGTCATATAAAAGGGAATTCAAGGCTCATTTGTAGGGAGAGAACTGATGAAAGCTCTAGCTAGGTTTTGAGTTGAATATATGGGTAGAAAGATAGTTTTGAGTTGAATATATGGAAAGATATTTGTCCTTCAGATGAGGAAGTGATATCCTCAGAGCTATCGGGGTCGCTAAAAACCCCTGCTGCATCTGATAGAATAGATAGCCTATTTTGAGTTTCCTTTGGATGAATATATGCAAAATTATTCAAATTGCATGCATATGACTTATACATGAATAAACATATATAATTCCTAATATATTTTCTCTCCTTATGTGGATTTGAGTGAATTTTGAATGAAATTTTAATGATGTTTTCATTCTTCTTTGAGAATTTGTTCAATTGTGTGTCTATGTTTTGGGTAGAATTCACCTTAAAATTTTGAGGTTTCATATTTATATGTGTGAGATTGATCTAATATTCCAGAAAATGAATGTTAAAATATCATGAAAAAAATGGGCATAGAATGAATGTAGAAGTAAAATTATATTTGCATATATTCATAAAATAAGATCTAATAAACAAAAAATATATGCAATTAAAGATAAAGGAAAAATAATTCAACCCAAATTTTAATAAGAGAGATAATTAGATTATATGATAACTTTAAGGCTAGGGTTAGGGTTTGAATAGGATTAGTGTTCGCTTAGGGTTATGATTAGAGTTATGAATCTACAATTAGGGTTCAATTAATGTTCACTTAGGGTTTCTTTCTTGGGAGAAGTTTATTGAATGGTAAGTGTATTTTATAAAATTAATATGTCAAGAATTAATTTTAGATAATACTACATGTGGTTTTCATATGGTATTAAATTGTAGATTAAAATTGATAATAGATTTCCTTCCCTCTTTGCATTGTAAGCTACCATAATATATGGCCTTAAAATCCTATCTATATTTTGAGCTTTTTCAAACTATACAACACGACATCCAACAAAAAAAATTAAGCGCATTTTTCCAAGCACAAACTCTTAGAATTTTAATGTGTTACTTAGGTTAATTATTTATTAAAATAAATAAATACTAATATATATATAGAAAAATTTAAATGCAAGGGATTAAAGTACATACCTTTGCTTTTGTTAATGCTGATGAAGATACAAATGTGGATGAAGTGCCAAATTTGATGACATGATCTTCCTAAAAAACTGGAATATCTTTGGTCTATGTGGCACTTGAAATTTTCTACAAAACTATAACTAACTCTACCTCAGATTTGTGACTTTGGACCTATTTTGCATGAATAAATATGAGCTTTGACACATGCCTCCTAATCTAGCATACAATATGTACTTAAATGCTCAAAATAGTTGGGAGTAGTGTTGAGATTGGTGGATCTTTGGGAAGGTCCAATGCTTCACCTTTGTATCTCTCCCTATAGATAGAGGTAGAGATGAATAGAATGAGAGAGGAAAAGGATAAAAATAGATAGAATATATGGAGAGATAGAGGAGAAATAAATAAATATATATATATAGAGAGAGAGAGATGGGAAGAATAGAGATAAAAAGATGGTAGAGAGAGGGAAAGAGAGAGAGAAAGATAAGAAAGAGAAAGACAAATAGAGATGGAGGGAGATAGAAATAGGGGAGATAGGAGAGAAAGAGAGGGAGAGATAGATAAATGGGAAGAGAAAGACATAGATATAGAGATATATGGGAAGATAAAGGGACAAATAGAAGGAGAGGAAGATAGATAGGGGTATAGGGAGGGAGCAAGAGACCGTGAGAGATGGGGAGAGATAGAGAGAGGGAAGGAGAAAGGAGAGAGATATGTAGAGGAGGAGACATATGTAGAGAGGGCAGAGAGACAAGTAGGGGAGGCTAATTTTTAGTTTAAAATTATATAAAATATTCAATAAATACACAATATTATAAGAATTATATAATTTGTATTTTAAATTACACACTATATTTTATTTTTGAAAATATGTAATTTTTTAACCATTTTCCTATATATTTAGTATTAAGATTTTTACATCTTTTAACAATTCAATATATAATACAAATAAAATATAGTTAATAATTTAATTAACTAGCATACCTATGTTAATTAATAATATATTTAAAACACACCAAGAGTTATCTTTATCAAGATGCCTATTGACTTGAAAAAATGCTTACATTTTCATAAATATGAATTTGGAAAGCAATCAATTTGATTTCATTATTGTTTGTCATTGTTTATCTCAATTCCCACATATAAGGGTACACATTGAAATTTGAAATCATACCAACTTGTCTATAACAACAATCAACCAAGAACAATAAATTTAAAAGCAGAAATGTTCATCAATAAGTAGATTTAGTATTGACAGCATCAAATAAGTATATCATGACAAAATGGTATTAACTAACTTAGATATATCCACTATTTTTTTTTTTTCAAATGTTTGAATACATTGTTAAAATTATATACATTCAAGCATTTGAATGTTATGAAACCTATAGCTTTACAATTAAGTCTAATAAAGCTTTTCTCTCAGATGAATAATCAAACTTTGTTGTTTTTATGACTGTGCATTTAATCCTTTGTTCATCATTATAAGTCTCTTTTTTCACTTGAAGTTTAAATATGTATCTATTGAAAATGACCTTTTGTATAATGTGTGAAAATTTAACATCATCTTGTTTTTCATGCTTCAAAATGTTCAATTCTTTGGCTGTAACACCCATAATTTCTTTTGCCGCTTCTTCAAAAGTTGTAATCCAAGTGAATGAAGTATGGTCTTGCACTTTGCATTGAAGTATATATTTATAATCACATTCAAGGAAAGTTTTATCACATCTTCCACAATACCACTGACCATTTTCATTAGTGTTTACCTTCTTTTTGCAGTGCCTATCTCCAATTTTCAAGGGGCATGTTGTATAACAAAAATTGTCTACCTTAATGAAAGATAAGGTAGCTTTTATCACTATCCAATAAGGTTTTCCAGAGTTGGAAAGGTCCTGATCTTGTATTTATGAGATACTTTTTAACATTTTTTCTTCAATTGCAAATGAGATTTCATTTGTAATAGAATGAGAATGGACATTCTTCCCTTCTATATCAAACCAAAATCTCAATTGGTGTGAGAGAGGAAGATCTAGATTTATAAGGAGCTGGGTTGTAGTAATTGTTCCCACAAATTTCCCACCAAAATCACTAATTCGTGCAGCCTTTATCGCAAGAATCGAGAAGGTTCCTACATTGCACATTTCTTGGAGTTGTTGACCTTCCTTATTGCAGAAATTACCCCACAATGTTAATTCCACCATACAACCAGAAATGTCTTTCATTTGAAGGGTTCTTTTTTGAGTTTGTGTGGCATTCTTTTTGAATATGGTGTTTGGTGTGTCGATTGAGAGAACAAAACCAATAATATCAACCAAAGAATTGCTTTTCATGTTCTCAATTTCTCTTATCGATGTAAAATGGAATTGTTATTTTGGTATATAGCTATCCTCCTCCAAACACAACTCAACAATCGAATTTGTTTCTAATAAGATTTCCCATTCATTTTTTATTTGGTTAAAATTCTTTTTGTGTAGGTTTGAGTCTCCCTTTTGAGATGAGATACACTTTTCCAGTTTCAATATGATCATAAAACTTTTCTACAACTCCATTAAAACATGTCACTCTGATTTCACCACCATCTGAATCAACCAAGTCAAAAGTAAACCCTTTTCCATGTCCTTTGGCATTGTTAAAATGACGAAGTTGACCCTTTCTAGTAACCCTTGCCTTTATTGACCATCTATTCTGGTACAGATTGAGTGTTGCAATAGGAATGGTTCTTGTTTGAGGTTCATTTTTTCCAGCAATTGGGTGCTTATATGGATTCTTGATAGGATCCATGCCTACATCATCATCATATAAGAAAAATAGTATTCAATAGATTTGAAACACGACAAAAACATGGAAGAGTAATTAGAAACATTGATAATTTGTTGATTTTTTATATAGTAGAAGAATTGAATGTAGCATAAAACTCAATATCATACACATATATTACATTTTGGAATTTGAGACTCATGAAATCAACATTGAAGAACATATGCATGTTACATCAAGTATCTTCTACTAAATATCATTTAAACCCTGTGATTTGTGAATTGTTAAAGGCCAATCTTAATGGAATTTGGATTGTCTTGCCCTCTGTATTGGTGTAATTGGAATTATCATCAAATGGTATTCCTGAATAGCTTTCAAATGACATATTTTGGTGGTTCTAACTCTATTTATGATGATAATTTTCATACTAACCTTAATTTTAATGATGAGCCTAATTCTAGCTATAATACTAATTGAACCCTAAGCCTAACTCGTATTAGAAATCAACCCTTGTGAACCCTTATTGTATCCTAAAATTAATCCTATCCCTAATCCTAGTTGTCTCTAACCCTAATTGAAACCTAACCCTAACTCTAGTTGTATCCTAACTCTAACCCCAACTCTAATCCTAACCTTTACCCAAAGCTTTCTCCTATAACCCTAACCTTAACCCTAATCTTAATCCATCCTTAATCTTAATTGAATTCTAATCCTAATTGAATTGAACCCTAATCCTAAGTAAGCCATAACCATAATCATAACCCAATTATAATCATAATCCTAACTAAGTGATAATTGAATAATCATAATAGTAAATCATACTGTTATATATTTTTTTCATTTTATAAACTAATTCTTAATCACATTATTTTTTTAATATCAATTTATTATTATTTTTTTGTATTTAATTTTATAATTTTAAATTGATTTTAGATGTGCATTTATTATAACATATTTATTTATTTAAGTTGCTATATTTTAATCATAACCCTAATTCCAATTGAACCATAACCCTAATTGACTTTTAATCTTAGCCTGAAATCTAACCCTAATTCTAATTCTAATCATACCCTTAATGTGAACTCTATTCATTTTTATAATTCTCACCTTACTTTTAATGACGAGCCTAATTCTAATTTCTCTATTTATCGTAGAAGCTACCCTAATTCAAACTCTATTAATGATTAGAATTTAAATACTAACGTTAATTCTAATGATGAGCCTAATTCTGATTGATCTATTGATCTTACAACCCTAAGTGAACTCTAATTCTAATTGAACTATAACCCTCATTGACTTTTAATCTTAGCTTGAAATCTACCCCCAATAGATAATTTTAACCCTACCCTTAACTCAAACTCTATTCATGATTATAATTTCAATACAAACCTTAATTCTAATGATGAGCCAAATTCTAATTGACTTTTAATACGAATTGGACCCTAACCCTAACCCTTATTAGAACACAACTCTTATTGAACCCTTAACGTATCCTAAAATTAATACTACTTCTTATCCTAATTGTCTCTAACCCTAATTGACATGCAACTGTAACCTTTACACAAAGCTTTCTCCTATAACCATAACCTTAACCCTAATCTTAATCTATCCGCAATCTTAATTGAATTCTAATCCTAATTGATTTGGACCCTAATCCTAACTAAGCCATAACCATAATCATAACCCAATTCTAATCATAATCTTAATTGCACTCTAACCCTAACCCATAAACCTAATTGGATTTTAACCCTAATTGAATCCTAATCTTAATTGAACACTCTCTATAACCCTAATTGATTTATTTCTCTTACAACACTAATTGAACTCTAATTCTAATTGAATCATAACACTAATTGGACTAATTGAACCCTAACCCTAACCCTTATTAGAACACAACCCTTACTCAACCCTTATTGTATCCTAATTTATTTGAACCCTAATCCTAACTAAGCCATAACCATCATCATAACCCAATTATAATCATAATCATAATTGCACTCTAACCCTAACCCATAAGCCTAATTGGATTCTAACCCTAATTGAAACCTAAACTTAATTGAACACTCACAATAACCCTAATTCATCTATTTATCTTACAACCCTAATTGAACTCTCATTCTAATTGAATCATAACCTTAATTGGCTTTTAATATTAGCATTAAATGTAACCCTAATTCTAATTCTAACCCTAGATTTAATTCTAACTTTATTCATGATGATAATTTTCATACTAACCTTAATTCTAATGATGAGCCTAATTCTAACTGTAATACTAATTGAACCCTATGCCTAACCGTTATTAGAACCCAACCCTTATGAACCCTTATCATATCCTAACATTAATCCTATCCCTAATCCTAATTGTCTCTAACCCTAATTCAAACCTAATCCCAACTCTAGTTGTATCCTAACCCTAACCCCAACTCAAATCCTAACTTCTTTTTATTTCCTTTGGTGAAACTTCAAATGATAAAATGTGTGCTAATTAAATAGTGCTAAGTGATTGACACTTTATTTCAAATATGTATAAGTGGCATTTATTCATTTCTCGCTAGGGAAAGGTGGGATTTCCTTTCAAAAGACAATTCTTGTAAATTCTAGAATTTGGCCATTTAACATACATTGTTTAATGTGAGTAGGAACATTATGAACCAACTCATTACAACTACACTATCAACACTATCTATTTAATTTGTAATCAACTATTCTATTCTATGTTACCTCTCAATTGAGGTTCATAGTTCACACATAACAAAATTCAACAAAATTGTGCATAATTGCTATCTTTGACTTTATTATCTCAATATAGAAAATTTTCAATATATATATATATATATATATATAGTTTTTTCAATAAGTTTATATTTTATGCTAAAAATGTAAAATATAAAATGTTTCATTAGAAAGTAGTTGATAGTGTAAATTTGTTTTTCAAATTTGAATGAATAATAAATCTAGTCAAAAATAATTTCACATAATAAATTTTAAAATATCATATATTAATATTTCATTTATATTTCTTTGTATAAAGAAAATAAATTTATATAAACTTACTCGTGTTTGATGTATATCTAAAGATCTAGCGTTCAAGTATTTGCAGAAAACTTCCTCCCGTTGAAGTAAAAATTAATTATCCCCTCTGCAAAATCAACCATACATGATTTTTGATTAAATGATTATCAATCTAGTAATGGAATGAAAGTTAGTTTTTCTTGTGAAGAGGTCAAATAATGTACTATTTTGAGCTACTTAAACATGCAAGAATTAGGGACTACCTATAAACAATTTGAATGCAATTGGAATGGTTTGATATTGAGTAACCCAAAATATGTTAGACTTTTTCCACTGGTACAACCCTGGGTCTACAATCATAGGTTTGACTCTTTGATACGTGCACAACCAAAATATTGAGCCTGAATTACAATACGTATCTTAGCAAGTCAATTTGAACATTAAAAATTTACAAACAAATGACACAAATAGAATATTCAATATTGAACTTGAGATCCTTACAATTTTCATCCAATATCACTTGTGTGCTCAATGAAATTTAAGTCCTTTGGCAAGTAAGAGCAGATATAAAGTCAATCTGCAATTAGGGAGTCAAATTTGTTTCTGCAAGTTTAAATCTGAATTAATAATAAAGCCAGTCAAAAATGATTTCACATAATAAATTTTCAAAGATTATCTATTAATATTTAATTTATATTTATTTGTATAAAGGAAAGAAATTTATATAAACTTACCTGTGCTTGACGTATATCTAAATATGTAGGTGGTTCGACTATTTGGCGACGACTTCCTCTCGTTGAAGTAGCTATCCAATGGATAGATTCAACAAAGTAGCTATCCTAATTCCCTGCAGGAAAAATCCTTTTATAAAAGGTAAAGGTAATTTTTCCCTCCCTGTCTTCAATTACGAAGGGATAAATCCTAAAGCATTGTTCCTTAATCAAACACCCAACAGAAACAAATTCTGAATA